>OVAP01000015.1:45032-72900 GCA_900406295.1 Aurinia saxatilis | reverse complement strand
TTAACATATCAACTTCTTTGATACTTCAAAGCAAAATAAGCATGAAGGATGAACAATACCACGCGAAGAAATGATATCCAGAAGCCTGGCGGAGATGGGGGTTCATTAAAAGGATCATTGGGATCTTGACCACCATAAGGTCCCATTCCCATTCCCATTCCTGTTCCCATACCCATACCGTAACTACCCATAGTGCCACCATACATGCCTGAACCTCCATAGAGACCACCACCATACATGCCTGAACTTCCATAGAGACCACCACCACCATAACCTCCTCTATTATACATGCTANTCCACCCCCATATGATGAACCATACCCACCTAATGCTGAACCATATGTACCTGTCCCATACCCAGAGTTCATACCTAGATTTGAACCATATGTACCTAAATTTGAACAAAAAAATAAAAGAAGTAAGCTGTATGCTCTCTCAGTAACCAAAAACCAAAAAATCAAATACCAGTGGAATAAAATCTAACATACCTCCTCCATAAGTACTTCCATAGTTCTGCTGTTCCCAAGGTCTAGTTGGCACAGGCCTACTCAGTGCATTCATATTTCCAGCTGTATTAGTCCTGTTCGTGGACGAAACTAGTTCACCAGGATTAGCTGTTCCAGAAGCCTCGACTGAATCAGCCGTGCTGGTATTTGAAGGAGGCCTAAAAGGCTTAGGACCAGATGTATTTCCTTCTTGTTCCCAAGGTTTAGGTGGACTACCACCTATAGCAACAGTAATTAAAAGTTCTTACATATAATGAAATACTCTGAAAGAGAAGACTGTACTCCAATCATCACAAGCAAAACCAATGAAGAGACTTGAGGATTAGAAACAGTATCACTAAGGCTAAGAGAAATCAAAAGTCAAACTTGGCGTTCATCATCAATCATACTAATACAATTAGCAAAGATTACAATCCAAAGAGCTTTCAAAAATTTGACCTTTATTCTAAAAATTTGACCTTTATTTATACCAACAACAACACGAAACCCTTCTTCCAAAGAACAATGATTACACGTTACAGATCACAAAATCGAATTGAAGTTCCACAAAACAGATTACAGGCAAATCCTTGAGGTCTTAATATACAAAATTCCCAAAACAAACAGAGATTACAAACCCTAATCAATCCAAGTATTCAACGAACGAAGCTAATCAATTTCACAATTCAATATTCGAGACCCACAAATCTCAATGGACGAAAGACTAAAAAGCCACAAGATTTGTGATATAAACTAACCAGACGTCGCCATAGCCGAGAGAGCTCTCGGTAAAAAATCTCCGACGCCTAACCTCGGACGCGGAGAGAGAGAGAAGAGGTAGAGAAAGAGAGATAGGTAGAAGACAGAGAAGAAGAAGAGGGACCTCGAACAAAGAGAAAGAAAACAAACGGATCACTCTCATCTTTTACTTTATTACATTTTAACCCCTACACTTCCATTCATCACCTAAATCGTCATAATCAACAACCAATTTTACGTTTATTATAATTCAACCCCTATACTTTTAATTTTTATGACAAAAGCCTCATGATAACTCAAATTGTCATAATCACCATACAAAAATCACAAATAGTATTGGACATTCAGTTAACCATTTAATTTCGATTCAGTAATTTTCGATTTCGATTGATTTAAATATAGTAATATAATATTCATTCGGATATTCCAGAAATTTCGGTTTAAATTATAAATTTGATAATCGAAAGTAAACCAAAATAGTTATGGTTTTTAACCTGAAACAAACCGAAATAAATCGTCACAATCAACATCCTCTTCTATACGTTTATTATAATTCAACCCCTATATTTTTTAGTTTTTATCACCAAAACTTCATAATAATCAAAAATGTCATAATCACCATCTCAAAAATATAAAACAAAAACCACAAATAATCATAGGCATTCAATTAACTATTCGATTTCGATTCGGTTGTTTTCGGTTTTGATTACTTTAAATATAATAATATAATATCATTAAGATATTTCAAAAATTGTGATTCGGTTTGATTTGATAATATTTGGTTTTGGTTCGGTTAGCCGCAAACGGATCACCATCAATTCAATTCAATTCAATTCAATTCAATTCAATTCAATTCAATTCAATTCAATTCAATTCCTATACTTTCATTATACGCATGGTAACAACCTGAATCGTCATCAATTATCATTAACATTCTCTTCTTTTAGTTTATTATAGTTCAGCCCCTACACTTTTAATTTATATCACAAAAGCTTTGTAATAACCAAAATAGTCAAATCACAATCTCCAAAATAGAAAAACAAAAGCCGCAAAAGGATAAAGATTGAAAACGAGACAAAAATTGATTTTTTTTATATTTTATAAACAAAAGATTCCATTTTTCGAGGGAAGAAGCTCAGTCGGCGGCCAGATTTTCTCTCTCTACTCTGTTCCATTCACGGCGCAAATCTTTTACCGGAACTATTTTCTCTTAAATCCGACTCTGTCGGTGTCACAAAAAAGGATTTGAGAAATTTTGGGTTTATTGTGATGGCGGCGAGTGCGAACCCATCTGGGAATAATCAAGAAGGTTCTTCGGCGGCTGCGGCGACGGCGGCGCAAAAGGTTTCGTCTTCTTCAGCGGCGGCGACGAATGGTGGTGGTGGTGTAAATTCGGTGGAGAATGGTGGTGGGGTTGATAATTCTCAGACGATTAACGCGTTGAGGCATAATCCTGGGATTTCTACCGATTGGACTCATGAGGAACAATCTTTGTTGGAGGATTTGCTTGCAAAGTATCCTTCTTCTTCTTTTAAATCTAGTCTTTTTCGTTTGTCTGGATTTGAATTTTCTTTTTGCTGTTTTATCCAATCTTGTTTCTGAGTTTTTTGGAGTTTTTGAATTTTGTCTTCTTTTCCCTTTGGGATTTGAAGAAGGATCCTGTGTCTAGTTCCTTGATGGAGTTGAGAATTGTTGTGTTATGTGGGTGTTGTATCATGTGTTTCTTGTATGAGGCTGAGAAATAGAAATGGAGGATTGAGTGGTATAGTTGTTGGTGTTATGATTGGTTTTGTAATCTTTTGTGTGAGTCTTGTTGAATCTGAGTCACTCTTTTACAGGTATTCGTCAGAACCTATAATTGCTCGTTATGCTAAGATTTCTATGAAAATGAAGGATAAAACTGTCAGAGATGTTGCCCTGCGTTGTAGATGGATGACTGTAAGTTACTTTCTTTTTTGTTCTTCTTGAATTGATTAATCTTCTTCTCCACTGGCTTTATTGGTTAGTAAGAATGTACTGATGGTTTCTTTTACGTCCATGTGATTGCTGATGGATTACAGAAAAAGGAAAACGGAAAGCGTAGGAAAGAAGACCACCATTCGTCAAGGAAAAGCAAAGATAAGAAAGTATGTGGAATTCAATTCTCTGTTTGCTGCTTCTTAGCAATTTTGGTATCAGGAAAGTTACAGATAGAAGAGAGATAGTTGAAGCACGAACTTGATTGAGCTGTTATGTGTTATTAGCTTGAAATTTGACTCACTTGCTTGTGATTTTTGTTCAAATTTCTTGTGTTGTCTTGTGATGCTACCACATAACCAAATCATATTTGTTCACAATATCTGTTTGGCAGGAGAAAACTGCGGATTCTTCAGCCAAGTCCTCATCTCATTTGAATGTGCATCCTAATGGTCCTTCGTATGCTCCACCTATGATGCCTTTAGACACTGATGATGGTATTTCATATAAAGGTTTGTCCAAGAATTTAGTCTTTTTCTCCCTTGAGTCTAATTCCTCTAGATTGGATTAGATGAGCTAAAGTGTCTTCGTTCTTTGCAGCTATTGGCGGTGTTAGTGGAGATCTTCTCGAGAAAAATGCTCAAATGTTCAATCAAGTTTCAACGAATTTCTCAGCTTTTCAGGTGAGTTAAACTCCCACCTTACAGCGTGTAGAAATATGTATATCTGGCTGGGTTTTTTTGGACTTCATTTGTTGGCTTTTGGGCAATTCTTAGGCTTGTGATCCATATGTATTGTGTACTTATCAGTGATTCTTTCTTCTCTTTGCAGATACATGAGAATGTCAGTATCTTGTCCAGAGCAAGGGACAATATCATCACTATCTTGAACGAGTAAGACATTTAACCATCTATGGATCATATATATGTCATTAACTCTCCAACAGAGAGACACATATGAGTCTTAAAAGTTAATGGCTATTAAAAACAATGCATTAACTCAAATTTTTGCTTGTGTTGCAGCTTGAATGACATGCCAGAAGTGATGAAACAGATGCCACCTCTTCCAGTAAAGGTGAACGAAGAGCTGGCAAATTCGATCCTGCCTCCCCCATCGCATCAAATGAAGTCATGATCGATCTTATAGAGCCGATCGATGGTTGGTTCTGACCAAAAACTTTCTGTAATCCGGGATCAATGAAGAAAGGAATAAATCACGGGATAGAGAGAGTTTGACTCGTAATGATGATAGAATGATGGTTTTCTCCTGGCTCATAGAGTTTGCTAGTCTCTTTTGCAATTTCCGTCGTCTATGAATGTTTTAGCAAATGGTTAATTGATACATGAGTAGGTTTATATTGTTGCTTAGGATGTGAATAGATCTCGATTTTTATGGTAAAAGTCTGTAAAAAATTGGTTTCAAGCTGAAAGGTTTGACCGTTTGAGATTACAAGACCTATCATGAAGAATAAAGATGCACACAAGTACTAAGTTGTTACTTGTTAGAATCATATGGCATAGGAATAACACAATGCGTTTCTCATAACACCCTATTGAGAATGAAATTTTGTAATGATAGAGCCGAATATTTGATAACACAAATACAAGTCTTTTTTTCGTAGCTTAAATTAAAGAGCTCTTGGGCCACAACTCAAACGGCCAGTCTTTTTGAAGTTTTCTGGCTAAATATATTGCAAGCATCTTTGAAGTTCCCAATCAAGATCGTCACTCCATCATAGACCACGCCAAGTATTTGATTGATCTGGTCTTCGAAGCTTGCAAGAGCCTAACTCTCAACCTACAAGAAGACGCAATTGTGAGCAAGAGTTCATGCCAAACAAAGTGATACATGCGAAAATAACCATAGTGATCTGCTCGCTTCTTTTACTTCCTTTCGTCCTATAACAGAGAAATGCATATGACTGCACAAGCTGAGCAAGGCGAGAATGAATAATTTCAAAGTACACTATGAGCTACTACTACTAATGTAATATTATGCGGATATTAACAAGAAGAGAAGCTTTCGTTATTCCAAACCGGATAAGACATGCTTAGTGAAAAGACTCTTGACTCAGAACCAATTGCCTATTCAAACCCCTCTAGTTGAATCCACATTCTAACCAGGTTACAACAGTGTCTTGACTTATCAAACACACAATGGTCCTGCCTATATGTGACTTCCACATAGACGTACAAGAGTGGACCTAAGACTCATGGCGTATACAAGAATAGATTTTGTTTCAGAACTAGATTACTCAAGTAAACCGCAAACACGAGATCTCAACACTATTCTTTCTAACATCAAGCAAAATACAACACTTGCTTGACCTATGCAATTCTTAATGAACAATGAGAAATGACCCACCTAACCAAATAGCTTTCTATCAATTCCAAAACACAAGAATAGATTGGTTGATTCACCATTCCAGGTTACGAGACCATTTCACTAACGATCAATCATAGATTCATAGAAAGAGAGAGAGATGACCTGAGCTGGACTCGGATTAGACTCTAAACCTGAAACCCTTCCTTCCAGAGCAGTGAATTTCTCTTTTATCTGCAGTATTCAAACGCTAGATGTAAGAATTCGAGTTTTGGAAAAGAAAAAAATAAATTCCCCGAGAATGTGTATTACATCGGAAGATATAGCGAAACGTTCGGCATAGAGATCACGCCATACGAGATGAGCAATCGAAGCTCCGGTGACGGAAAATCCAAGCGTAAACCAGAGAAGCCGAGTTCTCAACATCTTCTTCTTCTTCCTCTTCCGAATTTCGCAATGTCTCCGAACCAAACCGAGTCCTCAACTTTTTGGGCGTTTCGTTTTGGGCTTTCTATTATGGGTTATTGTTTAACCAAACAGAATAAAAATTGTACAGATTTTTCTCTAAAGAAATTCAATCCACAAATATACATTTTAGTCTTTGTAAAGCTAGCTTTTTAATAAACCAAATAACAAAATAGCATTTGAATTTAATTTTCAAGTCAAAATTGTTATTGTACAACAAAACGGTTTTCATTTTTACTAATTTTCATTAATATCTTCAAACACAAATTACTGTGAAATATAGTTTCAATTGGTAACTTAATATAAACAAAATGGTTAGAACTTTTTTTTAGTAATTGTATTCTTTTTAACAAAAATAATAAAAAAATGGTAGAATTATAACAACCGACTATATGAACATTAGCATAAATGCTTATTTATTTATATTTTGTCGTAACAATAGGAAGATGACAAATTGACAAATACTAAAACCAAAGTTTAGCTTGATTTTGAAAATGCTATTTAATAGCAATGGTCTAATAAAAGGTTTGTGGTCCTTCTGTTTCAATTAAAACCTTCTCTTTATTTCTGATGGTAAATGATTTGTTATAATTATATTTTTTCATTCTGACGTTCAAAAAAAAAGAAAAATATAAATTTGATAGTTTTTAGAATTATGAAAACCATCAAATTTATATTTACATGTTTTAGATCTCAAAATGACAAAAAATAATAATTGTAATGTACTACTCAATATTAATAAAATCTTAGTTCATTTTGATTGTTTATAATTATGAAAATACAACAAACATATGAACAATCGGTGGTTTTTGGAATTATGAAGAAAATAAAGACTATAAAATTAACTTTGAAGCAAAAGATAAATCATTCACGTTATTAGTCAACAAATGTTCAATAGATCACACCATCCTAACCAAAATAAATATCGTGGCAAGAAAATACAAAATAGATGTTTAGTTAAAGTATTACTTTTTCAAAAACTTTCTAATTTCTAATCCAATAGCAATCAAGGCCAAGACAGCAACCGCAAAACCGTAACCACCGTTCCAAGAAGAACCAGCTTTAGCCAAATGAATACCATAAAAGATATTAGAAATAGCAAGTATTATCATAACTCTTCCGACGTTGTGGTGGTACCAATTCCAATATTTTCTGTATTTCGAATCTTTGTTTGGTCGAGCTAGCAATGCCAACACCTACAAAAACCGATAAACCAAAATCCAATCAACCCAATATTCATTTGATCCTAATATCGTAGTTGAATTTGGAGTGTAACCTGGAGAACGCCCATAACAAGTATGGTTATCCCAATGCTTCCATGTGTGGCAACATTATTGGCACCAGATCGGTTTTTGAGTACCAGACCACAAATAACACCGGTTAAACCAAGGAGAAAACCAATGAGTTGGAGAGCGATATGAGCATAGAACCAAGTGGGGTCCCATTGCTTGGCGTGCCTAGCCACAATGACTCCAATGATGATTAAAATCCCCCAACCGAACATGTTCATTAGCCCATGTGTCTTCCTTAACTTAGAATGTGGTGAACCTTTAACCACACTTTGCGAACCTTTTAATTCATCAAATGGAAAACAAAGAAAAACATACATCAGTCTGTGAAACCAGTAAAAAACATATATGAAAAAAATGTAATCATGCTCACTTGAGAATTAATTTAATTAGTCTAAGGGTTTTTTCTATTTTTTCAATTTCGTTTCATCAAATTCATGTGGACCATAGATATTTATATAAGAGAAATTGGCAAAATGGTATAATTTATGTAAAGAATGCTCTCTTTTTCTTCTTTAATGTAATACATACATGTATGAAAAATACAAAAACAGATAAGAGGTACAGTAGGTGGCAAAATGGTGGGGGTATGATGTGATAATGACGCCAACAATGCATAATGGTCAACGTCACAAGTGTGTTTTTATGCGTACTAAATCAAACTATATAGTATTTGTTTATACTCGTTACCAGACTCATTCATGGTGGCGAAGATTTGATTAAACCATTCAAAGTAATGGATCTTATCAACTGAATAAATTAATCTAGTCAAATAAAACAAAGCTGGATCAGTTTGCTTTGCTTACCTGTAACATAATTGATGGTCTTGGTGGTCGTGAACTTATGCTGCCTCAACCTAAAATCCACCGAAGATGGGAAGAATCCGTCAGGTCCTAGAGCGTACAAAAGAATAGACCGAGGTTGGTCCGCCGTCAACTGAAAACGCATGTATAGTTTCGACGACACCGACTCGATCTTCAACGAACCGTTGACGATCTTTAGATCTCCTTGGTCAGGGTTAACCTGGCCAGGATTTTGCCCTCCAAGAAAATATTGTTTCGCCATCCCGTTACTTCCGTCAGAAGGTATCCATCCTACGATCGCGCTTGATCCGATCATTTCAGCGTTTGCCGAGAACCCGATCCCGATGAAAGAGTTCGAATCCGGCGCAGAAAGGATGAAACTCCATGTGTTATCCACTGTTCTTGCATACTATGCAAGAATTTGAAAAAAAAAAAAATGTTAGGAATACAACATCAGAAATATGATATAGCTACATAGACCATCGACTTAATTTATTGTCAATTAGTTTTGAGTTGAAAACAGGTAGAATTAACATTTTGGAGACAAGAAATGAAATATTATCAATTAGTTTTTAGTTGGAAACGCGCAAAATTAACATTTTGGAGACAAGAAATGAAAATTTGACTTACTCGGATGATGAAGTTTTGGGCATCCCAAGCATTGACACATTGAAGGAGGCTCGTGTCGTAGGTGAGATCATTGAGTGGTAGAGCTGAACCGCATGAATCTCTAGCTTGTTGAATGGAGAAAGGTAGGAATTGAAGAGCGATCAAGCCGAAGATGAAGGAAATGGAACAGAGCTTCATCTTTTTGGTTCTCTCTTTGTCTTTGGGTCTGGTAAATGAAAGAGAGGGGAAAGTAGTGGAAGATCATGATCATGATGATGACGACGATGTATTTATATATTTATGTTTGTTTTATGAGCTAGTGTGTGAAGAAGCAGTTGAGAATTCAACAAAAATATTGTGTAATTCTTTTATTGGTGGGAATATTTAAACTGTTACATAAAGAACGAGTAAGTAGTTTGTGTCGTGGGGAGGCTAGTTAGTTTTGTTCTGTCTCTCTGTTGTTTGCTTAAGATGTGGAAAATGATTGAAATGTACTTGCTACCTTAGCCATTTTAAATGATTTTAAACATAAAACTGATCAATATTTATTTTCAAGTTCTTTAGCGTGCAATGAATCCTATCTATTTCATCACCAAACTCGGACTAAACCTTTCATCAGTTCATGTTTCAACTCGTTACTGATTGTGTCTGCCACACGCCCGTTTACTGATTAATGGGATTTCTAGACCAAACATAAATGTGTTTATTTTGTATGGTCTAAGGGGTTTAAATTAAGAAAAATGACATCTTTTTTTTCTTTGAACAAACCATTCTTTCGTATAAATTTAAACTCCATCAGAAGAGGAATTGTTAAGAGACAACAACACATTTTTAGGTAATGAATCAGCTAAGACATTTGCCGATAGAAGAAAAGGTTTCAATGAGACAATAAATATCATGGAGAAGTCTTTTTAGCTCATTAACAACAATACAAAGTAAATCTCGCTAGAACCAAATAATTGTGTTTTTGTTGTTTGTTCTTCATAGGTTGACAATGCATAAATTAAATCACACGAGGTTGAACTCCAATGGAAATTAGAAAACAAAGAAATCAACAGAACTTGAGAGCCATGAGGCTGATGCCAAAGAGAAAAAGAGACGGTGAGAGGCTGTACGCGGATGAAGATTTAGACTCCGATGGACTTGGAGACGAAGTTGGTTCTAATGTAGCAGGTCCTATTAAAACCATATATTAAAAAAAAAAAAAAAAACTCATCAGTTTATACATCGAGTAGACTAATTATGATGTGCATTATTGAGATGATTATGTGATAATCGTTGACCACAAGCGATATTCGCAGTTTTAGTTTAGAACAATTGTACAATCTTGTACTAGTTTCTAATGAGATTCATGGTGATGAGATTGTACTAACAATTGCACAATCTTGTACTAGTTCCTGATCAGATTCATATAATAAGATTGTACTAATTCAAGGTGGAGATACTAAATACACAAGAGTGATTAAATAATGGATGAATTCAAAATTGACTTTCATTAATTAGTGAAAAATATTAAGGAGAAATGGAAATGGCTCTTGGTTACCTGTATTATATATGATGGTCGTGGTGGTCTTGAATTGGTGTTCCCTCAACATAAAGTCCAATGAAGACGGGAAAAAATCGGCAGGGCCCATAGCGTAAAGAAGGTTCTCTCGCGGTAGCTCTGCTGTCAATTGGAAACTCATGTAAAGGCGCGACGATACTGACTCTATCTTTAATGAACCATTAACGATCTTTAAGTCTCCTTTGTCAGGTATCACTTCACCCGGTGATTGCCCTCCAAGAAAGTACATTTTCACATTTCCTCCCCCGCCAGATGGTATCCACCCGACGATTGCGCTGCTTCCTACCATCTGGCCATTAGATGAGAATCCGATACCGATGTAGGCACTTGAATCGGGTGCCGATAATATGAAGTTCCATGTGTTAGACTCCGTTTTAGCATACTGTTCGAGATTTCAAAATGAGATGGTAACAATTTATTTTAAAAATTGCTATTTATAATTTTACTATCTGAATGATATCGTTATATACTGAGAATACAAATACTTTTTAGAATGCTCCATTCCAGAGTCGAATTTAGAAAGTTTCCAAAATGAGTATATGGAACGTTGACTTACTCGGAGGATGTAATTCTGGCGGGTCCAAACTTCTAAACATTGAAGGAGGCTCGTGTCGATGGTGAGGTTGTTAAGAGGTAGAGTTGAAGTGCAGGACTCCTTGGCTTGCTGAGCACTAACTGTGGTGGACAAATGTAGAAGAAGTTGAAGAGCGAGTAAGCCGAAGACGAAAGAAACGGAACAAAGCTTCATTTTCTAGATTTCAATGAAGAATGTAATGGAAGGATCAAGATGATGATCACGAAAATGAATGATATATGTAGTCTATGAGATAGTGTGTGAAGAAGAAATTGAGAATGCCACAAATAGTAAATAATTCTCTCGTTGGAACTCGTCTTGGATTTGAATAAAGAACTATAGTACTGATCTTGTTGCATTTAATTAGAAAAGGGTTACATTCTGTGTCGTGGGATGCTAGTTTCGTGCTCTCTTTCCATATGGTTGCTTAAAATGTGACCATTATATATATATATATATATATATATATATATATATATATTTTATGCGATTTTGTGTTTTGCAACCATATATATGTAAAATTAAATTTGCCAAAATAGTCGATAGCGAGCTTCTTGATTTGGTCCTTTTAAATGGTTTACGTGTGGACTTTGGATATTTATGCTACATAATTGCATTATATTTATACATAGAAGTTGAACAATTCTAATGGAAAAAACAGGCATGATTCATGCATTCACAAAAGTCTAGTAAACCATCTTTTTTTCTAAGCCAGAGTAACTCTGGTTCCAAACCAAGTAAGCAAAAAGAGATGGTAACGTCACGTCATTGTTAGTCAAACCTTCTGGTTTGGGTTTTTACACTTATAGGGACCAGAGGAAAAGACTCGAGACAAAAGTAATATTTTCTTTATCCTACAAAAACAATAGTCACTGACACATATAATCGCTTGTGCCATATTTCGACAAACATCATTTCACCAGTCTAAATGGTTCACCATCAGCAGAACAAGGACTATTCAATTGTTAGATCTTGGAGCCAGCAGTCCTTTGCGCACTTCAGTTACATAATCCGTTGGGGACATTGTTGGACGCATAATCTTGTTGGTTGAAGCCAGGATCTGTTATTGTTTGGTTCCACAAAATAACAACGCAATGGTCTCATCATTTCTGTACACATATCTATTGAAAGAACTAAAAGCATATGAAAGAGATTGAATGTTAGTTTCACCTGATGTGGTAGTTTACCCCAAACAGTCCCTCCATAGTACATGATTGGTCGCACTGTCAAATACAAAAAAAAGGTACGTGAACCTTCAGACCCAGTTATAGTTTATCAACTGGAATGCAGAGATCAAGGTGAGAACAAAAGCATCACTCTGATTCTCTTCTAAGCAATTTGAGGAGAAGATATATAATCAATACAAAGGAATACAAACACTTGGAATCACTTAAACTTACCAGATAAATCCACTTTTGGGTCCTCGTATTCACGCATTGCAGCTGCCCAGCCTGTTCATTTGACAAACCAAGAGCACATAAACAAGACAGGCAACGCAAGCACTAAGCAGTGACTTTAAAACACCTCATGTCAGAAAGTTCCAATCATTTCTACAAGGAGCATGACCAATAAACCAGCACTGACTCATCAGATGTTTAGCATAGCAACAGTTGATGAAAACGACGGCACAGAACAACGGTTATACCAGGCAGATATTTAAAGAGAATTTAGATTATTACGCTCTTTCATAAGCTGATAAGCTTCACCGTCAGCGCAGTTCTCCAGAGTAATTATCTTTTGAGCAAATTTATCCATCTGATAACCAGCATCCAGAGGCAGAGGCAGAGGCTGAGGCTGAGGTTGACCTCGCTCACCATCCCTGTTCTGTTGGCCACTTCCACGATTATCTGCATTTCACCCTTTACTTAAGCCAAGAACAAAATCATAACAAGCACAAACTAATATAGCTATAATGGGACTGTTAAAAGCTTAACGATATTGTTGTATACAAGAAAACAAGCCAAAAATTGGCTCAAGCACACACATCAAAGAACAAATCAACCATTGAATCGGCTAAACAAGAGACAATAAGCTCAGAGTTTCAGATCAAATCCCCGAATTTCCACTTAGTCAGATTCTTGAAGTAATAAAAAAAGTATCCACAATCACTTGCTTACATACAGATTCGCATGCAATCGATTAGTACACCCTACTATCACATATTACTCAAATTCCTCAATCCTATCCGATCTAGATACTCTCCGAATCAAGATTCGTTTCTCTAATAAGAAGCAAAATCAGAACAAAATCGAGCAAAGAAGAAACATACCTCCCGATTTCTTTCCTTTCCGATTCCTACGAAACAGCAAAACGGAGAAGCGAAATCAGTAACGGAGTAAGAAGATAAACTCGAAATTAGCAAAATGAACGGAAGAAGAAGAAGAAGAGAAGTTACCTATCACCAGGAGGAATGTATCGCTGTGGTTTATCCGCCATTGACGAGAGAGAGAGAGAGAGCTTAGGGTTTACGCAGTCTTCTTCACAGTATGAGAAAACGATCTCTCGAGAAGAGAGTGTGGAGATCTGTCTACTCTAAAACGTTGAAAAAATGCGTCTTCTCTTCTTATATAAGTCGTTTCCAATCTCCACGCGCAGATATTTTCTAAGCGCGTGGATTACAACCGCCTCCCGCGCTTTTTTACCACTCCGTAATTTACGTTTTCCTGTCCCTTCTCTCTGTGAAAATTGAAATCCTGTAAGCTTCTATCGATTTTCCGGTTAACTTAACCAAGTGAATGGGCCTTAATACATTTCTCCTCGGCCCAAATTTGTTTGTGTCCTAGTTGTTACTTGTTATATCGTGATGGATCTAAAAATCGGAGTCGGATCTGTACCCGCAGCGTAAGAAGGTTTTTGAGGGTTTTCAACTTTTGCTGTTTCTTCGATTTCGTTCTTCTTCACGTTCAAAGATGAAGCTCGTCAGGTACTGTTTTCAATCTTTGTTAATCAATTTCGTGTTGTTTTGATCTGGAATCCGTTTCCATTCTTTAGCGCTTGAGCTGATTTGTGTGTTTTTGTTTGGTTTGGATCGAGTAGGTTTTTGATGAAGCTAACCAACGAAACTGTGTCGATCGAATTGAAGAACGGGACTGTGGTTCACGGAACCATCACTGGTAAGTTCTATTTAGCTTCTAGTCGATTACTTCAATTCTAGGTCTAGTCGTTGTTACTGATACTAGCCACGATTTGTTATCTAAATCCATTGGCCTATTCGCATCAATTTGGTCACATTAGGTTGACAAAATACAAAATTAGAGCCAATTGGTAGATGTATGTATACTGAAGTTAAGCTTTGATGATTTGGATAGGTGTTGATGTGAGCATGAATACTCACTTGAAGACGGTTAAAATGAGCTTGAAGGGGAAAAATCCGGTAACAATCGATCATCTGAGCTTGAGGGGTAACAATATCCGGTACTACATTCTGCCCGATAGCTTAAACTTGGAGACTCTCCTTGTGGAAGACACTCCAAGGGTTAAACCTAAGAAGGCTGCTGCTGGTAATTCTACATTTTCGTTTGGATGATAGTGACATTGTTTTTGTAACCCATAAGGCTTTTTTATTAATACATTTTTTCTTGCTTTGTTTCTTCCTTAGGGAAACCTGTTGGGCGAGGTCGTGGACGCGGACGTGGGCGCGGTCGTGGTGCTGGCAGAGGTCGTTAGATGTAATCGCTTGTTGGCTACTATCCTGGAAAACATTGAGGTCAGTGAGCTAAGATTGTAGGATGAGGAACCCATGGTATCTCAGGTTATAGGAGAATGAACCAGAGTTATGTAGCTAGCAACTCTTGCAAAGGAAACATTTTATTAAGAGATTGGTATGACTGATGCTTGTAAGGAAGTTATTATGTAATGTGATTCCATGGACAAGAAGATTTAGCTATTAATGCTAGAAGAAAGAGCACATGGAAGCTTTTTTTTATTATTAATGTAAAAAATCTGACTAGTAAAATGCATTAACATGATGACAATCTTAGAATAGGAAAACTGTTGTCTCCTCCGTTAGCCTTCCTTCTGCTTGAAACCCTTCTCACATGATGGTGCAGTTGGGTTCGTGATTGTAGACGGGTTCCCCAATATATTGGTGGGGATCACACGGGTGGGGAAAGGAAGATGGCACACCATGTCCTTGATGCCATGGTGGATAACTTGGTTGATAACATGGTTGATAACATGGCTGAGGACATTTACATGGCTCTGGTTTTTTCTCCTCTTCTTTCTTTTCTTCGGGTTTCTTCTCCTCGGGCTTTTTTTCGCCATCGTTTTTAGGTGGTTCAACTTTGTTTACGCTTACAAGCTCCGCAAAAGCAACTCTCTTCCTTAGAATGTTGGTTAAACAAATCATATCAACTTCAACACCCGTCACTTCAATCTGGTTTCTGTGATCTCCCTTTATTTCCACAGCTGACACACCTATGAACCATTGTATTAAGTCTTTTATAGTCAACAAGAATGAAGTATCGGTTTCTTTAGGTTTGTATCTTTGTTACCTTTAAACTGAACTGCGGTCTTCATTGCTTTAGCTCGGGTTCTATCATCAGTCATAGCAACTCTGATCAGGATTTTTTGCTGCATACAAAATGAAAACCTCATAGCATTAACATCACATGGTGAGAAAGCATCAAAGTCATCATTACTTGTTGAGTAAACCATATACATACCTTCATGTTCTTGTCTTCTTCACAAGCTGTTCTGTGTTTGATTATAGATTGCCTGCTAGAGAATTTGCTTTGAAGGAATTTTGCTTAGGAATTCTCAGAGACTTCTTTAGATCAGAAATTTGAGGAGAGATCAAGAAGGATTGATTTGGGTTTCTAATTTTGCTTGTTCCAAGGGTCGTTGTCTTTATACCAAAGGAATCCGATAGTTTGAATTTCGTTTTCATATCGTTTCCTTACGTGTTTTATGGGCTCCACTTGATAATTCGTACAAGCTTATTGCCAATTCTTTAATTCATATATATTTTCAAGTCTCTGTTGATTGGGTCAAAAAACTAGATTAAATAATGAAACGTAAGTAAAATTATTTAAATAAACCAGTGTCACGTAGTTTTATATATGAAGTATGGCTCAAAATTATATTTTAGTCAGTAATCTGCATTATAATGATTAACAAGTTTATTTAATTAGTTATACAGTTGTGCATACGAAGCAACTAACCGAACAGTTGTGTCCAAGTCTTGGTCTTCTCTAGAGTTTACATGTTTCCCTCTATCTTCCTACTTAATCAAAAACAAATTATTTTGACTACTAATCTGTCATTCAAATGTATTAATCAAATGTTATATGCTTGACTTGCAATAATCAATAATTGATTTTCTAAGTCTAATGAAACAATTAGCATTGAGGGTTTGCCTACAGGTCACGAATGGTGTTAGCTATGACCTATCAATAGTTATATTCCATAATCGTATATCGAATTTTGGATACAAAATATTCAAATAAATCATATATGGAATGTTTAGCAAAAATTTCCGAACATAATTTAAAGGATTAGAGTTGAATAGAAAAGGGAAGAAGAATATTAGTTATCGAGAAAATATGTATAAAATATTCGAGAAAAATGCTGATGAGAATAACATATGAGTTATTTTTTAAATATATGTAATTTAGGTGAATGAATATAATCATATATATCGGATCTGGTAGGTATAGATTGAAGCTTCAAGTTCTATAACCGGTAATAAATTTAAGTCACCAATAAATTCGTGGGTTCAGAGTTGAAACTCGTCAGATTTTTTTAATTGATTTCGAAAATGGGAAATTTTTATTAGAGACGTGGGCGGGAAAAATTAAAATCCAGTCCCAGATTTTTCGCGAAATCTGGTTTAGGTTAACCTAATTAATCCCACGTTTCCCCATCCACAACTTTTACTTATCTTGTTAAAACTATTCAGTTTCCCCCAAATATACATTAAAAAAAACCCAAATCCCTCTAGGGTTTTACGATTTTATCCGATTAGGGAATCGAAGAGTTTTGAATTTTGCGACATGGATTCTACTGGAGAAGGAGGAATTAAGGTCGACGAAGAAGCGAACGGAGTAGCTGCTAGTGGGAGAGCGAAACGTAAAGCTTCTCTTAAGGTGAAAAGCTACGCAGATCTCGACGCCGATTCCGATATAGAGGAAAAGGCTCAAAAGTCTCGGAAGAAGACGAGTAGGACGAAGAAGAAGAAGGTTGAAGAAATAGATGAAGGGGATAGGGTTAAGGAAGACGAGCCGAAGCCGTTGATTGTGTATAAGCGGAAAAAGGGGAAAAAAGCAGAAGCTGAAGCGAAGAGGAAGCAGGAGGAAATCGAAGCTGCTACTGCGATTGAAACTGAGAATAGTAGTAAAAAGCCTAAGAGAAGAAGAAATGTTGCGAAGAAGGACGAGGTTAGTGATTTTCTCTGTTAGAATCCGTATTTTTTGCTAAAACAGTCCATCGTTTACAATATGAGTTTTGTGGTACGCTTTTTAGGATGATGCTGATCATCCTGAGTCCAATATGTGTCATCAATGTCAACGAAACAATAACGGACGAGTTGTGAGGTGTCAGATTTGCCCTGCTAAGCGTTATTGTATACCTTGCTTAACCAATTGGTATGCTCTTTTTTACCATAGCATTTAGTAGTTGTTTTGGAATCAAGAAGCCTTAAACACTTTGTTTTGGTTACTATCTATAGGTACCCCAATATGTCAGAGGAAGATGTTGCCAAAAAATGCCCATTTTGCTTGGACATTTGCAATTGCAGAGCTTGCTTGCGTCAAGATTATAAAGTGAAAGTAAGTTTTTCTGTTATCTACCATAACTTGGTTGGTTGTTGTTTAGTTTAAGAAATTCATATAAGTTCTCTGGAATGATAATTAAATCTAATACTCTGTAGGGGTTAAATCCGAAAATTGTGGTCAGCACGGATGAAAGAATTGAGTGCTCGAAGTATGTTCTGCAGAGGCTTCTCCCTCATCTGAAGGAAATCAATGATGCACAAAACGCTGAGAAGGAACTTGAGGCAAAGATATCAGGTACTTTCCATGCTTTTAGTTATGCTGGAAACTAGTGATTTATTTTGTGCTCCCTTCACAACTTTTTTGCATTCTCATGATACTACGTTTAAGTAGGTAAATGCATTATTTCGTTTAAGTGGAAAGTCGAAAGCTGACTAGCTTGGAGAATGAAAGGATATGATGAAATTGTTTAACATTGACAGGACTGGCGTTTGAAGAGGTGAGCCCCAAAGAATCTGGAGCTTTTTCTGATGAAAGACTATACTGGTATATAACCCTGCACTTCTGTTATAATGACAAGCTCTTATCTTATTAGTAAGCTTTTTTGTTTAACTCTTTGGGCTTACAGCGACAACTGCAAAACTTCAATATTTGATCTTTATAGAAGTTGCTCGAACTCGAGCTCGAGCTGTTCGTCTGATATCTGCCTTACATGCTGCCAAGAGATCCGCAAAGGAAAGCTGCAGACATGTCAGGAGAAAATGCCTTTTAAATACGTTAATCGAGGTTTAAAGTATGCTCATGGAGACAAAGCAAAAATTGTTGAAAATTCAGATGATAATCTTTATAGCGAAGACCATGAGCAGCACCCTTCTGGGTGGAAAGCAAATGAAGCTGGGATCATTACTTGTTATTGTGGTCATGGGATCTTAGAGCTGAAACGTGTACTTTCAGATGGTTGGATATCTGAGTTACACAAGAAAGTAGAAAAAACTCTATTGGCCAGCAAACTTATAGATGTACCGGAACTGGTTATGGACCGATGCCCTTGCTTTAACTCTAAAGGCCACATTGAAATGGACAACAGTAAATTGTTAAAGGCTGCTTGTCGTGAAGGTTCAGAAGATAATTATTTATATCGTCCAAGTATTAGAGATGATCAACCTGATGACCTGAAACACTTCCAGCACCATTGGGCAAGAGGCGAGCCTGTTGTTGTAAGTAACGTGCTTGAGGCAACTGCTGGTTTAAGCTGGGAACCGATGGTAATCTATCGTGGCTGCCGTCAGATTAAACATACCGACCATGAGATGCTTCTTGTAGTTAATGCTATTGACTGTCTGGATTGCTGTGAGGTCAGTTTTTTTACTTAATAAATTGTATGGCTCTCTTATATTATCTTCTCTAGTCTATGCCCTAATCAATTTTGATGATTATGATATTGCCATAGTAATTATTTTATTTCTGATCTAGGTAATCTACGTTGTTTTGACATTCATGTTACCCATTTAACCTAGTATATTAATTTACCCTTCTTGGTAGATGTTTAAGTATTTGTTAGACTTAGTTAGAAAGAAACTGCTTAAAAGCTCAATAAGCAACAGTATGCTCATTTGTCACATCTTATGATGTTCTTTTTCAACTAATAACGACTTCTAATGAATGCAGGGACCTATTAAACTTTGTGACTTCTTTAACGGTTATCAAGCTGTGGAAAAAGAAGGTGATAAAGACAGTGATAAAGTCGGTTGTAATGGCCGTAAGAAACGTGGTAAGAAAGGTGGTAAAAATTTTGAACGATTTGATTCCATGGGTTGGCCAAGAGTTCTGAAACTGAAAGACTGGCCTCCATCTAAGACCTTCAAAGAAAACCTGCCACGCCACTCTTTGGAGTTCTTATGCAGTTTGCCTTTGAAGAAGTACACCCATCCTGTTAATGGACCTTTGAATCTCGCCGTCAAATTACCCGATAAGGTCTTGAAGCCAGACATGGGGCCAAAGACTTATATTGCTTATGGATTTGCGGAAGAACTGGGCCGTGGAGATTCCACCACCAAGCTCCACTGCGACATGTCTGATGCGGTTAGTACCCATATAATTTGTTTTTTGTCATGTTCATTTTCATTTTCCTATGATCTTTTTCCTTGGTATACCCATACTAATTACAGAACTCACGAAAACAACCGAATCAGATACCATTTCGTGATAGATCCATACTGAAACCAGTTCGCCAATTTTCTTTATTAACATTTAGGATCAAATTTTTTCTCTTATGTTTCCTATTTCTCTCTGATTTTCTGGACCCTCTAAAAGTAATCCTCTTTGGAGGCTTGTAGTCAAGTTAGATTCAGCTCCTTTAGATCTGAGGAACTTAGAATTGTTGCATTTTCTTTTCTAAAGGCCAGAAAAGAAATGTGGATCTTCTGTTCTATTCGTGAGGATCCTGAGAATGCGATTTATGTGTGGAGGTTTTTGTGATCTCATAGGGTTGGACTAACCATGATCATGGTTCTATTCAATGTCCTTGATCAAGAGCTTACATAGTCCTTCATCGAATCGGCTGATTATAGCACTTCGCTAATGTGGAGATGATAGCCGCGGAAGGCTTGTAACGAGGGATGTGGAATATCCCGGAGTAAAGCTTGTAACGGGGATGTGGAATATCCCCGAGGAAGGCTTGCTTAGGTTTCGCACTTCCCTCGTAGTCTCTAGGTCAAACAAAGGATTCTCTTTGCATTCTTTAAGTGATCTTTCTTTTGTTTGCACTAACTTATGCCTCATCAGATTCCTTTATTAGAGTTCTAAAGAATGATCCTCTGCAGTAGCTTTTGGAAGTGATGCAAACTATAGTCAACTTGTGGATGTTGGAAAATCTTTGAAGATCTGCTAGTGGTCTTTATTTTATGACACACTTAGCTTGTTTGTTTTGCCTTATCAGGCTAAGAATTTGAAATCAAGTTGGCCAACTAAACTTTATAATTTGGTGATTAGTAGTTACATCTGAAAAAATTTCGGAACAATGTAACTAGTCCCTTGTATGATGTTGTCGCCAGGGTATACACCTTGGCGACAACAAAATAAACAATGCAATATATTGTATGTTGCTATCGCTCATCGTTAATATAAATGCAAGATATGTTTGCCTCTTCTCGGGACATGCTATCGGATATAAAGTTCGCCTGGTTGCCAAAGGTTATACGATGATTTGATATTTCCTGAATCGTTTTACGGGTGTTGACAATCCAGATAAAACTAGTAAATAAAACTGGCTCCAAAATATGTAAAAGTTCTTTTTTAAATTTGCTGAAGCTGAATATAGAGCAATGGTCTATGTCGATGATATTATAGTTGGTAATTCGGAGTAAACTTGTAGAAATTAAAATGGCTCCAAAATCTCTGAAGGGTTTCTTATTCAGAGTAAACTTGTTGTGAAAATTAAAATGATTCCAAAATCTGCGAAGGTTTTCTCTTGAAATCTACTGAAGCAGAGTATAGAGCAATGGCGTTCCAATTACAATCCCAATCACATGAATTCGAATGTCAAACAGAGTGCTACAACCATAAACATAAATTTGTTGGTATCTACCCTAATGCCTTGCATCCAATTCATTCAAGGAACATATTAGGTCAGATTGGATAATTCAGTAGCTTTGCAATATCCTTGAGAGAGAATAATAAATTTATACCAATACCACTGCACAGTTTTTCTGGTACTTTTAGCTTCTAGTATGAAATTCCCCTTTTATCCTTTGAGGATATTAGCCTTTGTGTTTGCTTAGGACCAGTCAGTATGTACTCAAGATCTCCGTTTGTTTCTATTTTTGTTCTAACGAGAAATAACTGAAAGCTTTATAATATATCATTATATTTCTGTTCATTTAATATATATAAATAACTGGTCTGTGAACTGTCATTATTATATTAATAATTGCTTTACTCTTTTATCTTCACTTTTTTAGTATTTTAACAGCCATTTTGGTTATTTCAGGTCAATGTGCTGACTCACGTTTGTGAAGTTCCCATTGAAGATAAGAGAAAACCCCAAATAGAAAAGCTGAAAAAGAAGCATGATGAACAAGATCTTAGAGAGCTGTATTCCGCAGAAAGTAGCAATGCGCGGGAAATGAGGAAGAAAATTGATGACGAATGTAGTGAGCAATTCAGAAAACTTGAAGCTGATGAAGGAGCTCTCTGGGACATTTTCCGTAGAGAAGATGTTCCAAAACTAGAACAGTATCTGGAGAAACATTACAAAGAGTTCAGACACTACTTCTGTTGTCCCGTACCTGAGGTAAGACTATCTCTAAATAGGTCACATTTCTCTTCTCATGTTATGAAAATTAATAAGTAATGGTTTGGAGATATGTTGTTCATCCGAGATGTTTTTTTTCTTTTTCTTATTGCGTGTATTTTTCTGTCGTCTTCTTTCTTTCAGGTATCTCATCCAATACATGACCAGAGCTTGTATCTGTCGCGGTACCATTTATGGAAGCTGAAACAAGAATTTGGTATGTTGGAAGTTATTAATAACATATCACACTCTCCTTGTTTCCAAATTATCTGATGGACTTTGTTGTGTAGGCATTGAACCATGGACCTTTGTTCAGAGGGTTGGAGAAGCTGTTTTGATCCCTGTTGGTTGCCCTCATCAAGTCAGAAATGTGAAGGTAAAAGCTTTATACTTTTTGCTTAGGATACAGTGGGATTTCAAAATAGAATTATCAATTGATCGTCTCTTGTTTCTTGCAGTCTTGCACAAAGGTAGCCGTTGACTTTGTCTCACCTGAAAACATCGGTGAGTGTTTCCGCTTGACAAAGGAGTATCGTCTACTTCCACCGGGCCATTTTTCAAGAGAAGACAAGTTAGAGGTATCTGTTGTTTTGTTTCGCTTTCTCTTTCTTTGAGCAGTTTTAATAACTCATCTCTCAGTGATTTGATTCTCTGTGTGTTTGCTTTAACAGATTAAGAAGATGGTGATCTATGCAGCTGACAGGGCTCTCGAAGAGTTAGATCCAAATTATGTGGAGTGAGTTTCTGTTTCCTCTCAACTACCTTTGATTACATTAAAATACTGACTTTTTCCTCATCTAAGCTGACTTCTCTTTTTGTTGGATCAGGCCTTCTGAATCCGAAGAGAAGAAAACTGCGAAACCAAAGAAGAAAAAACAAAAGCAGAGAGACTGACACAGATCACAAATGGGCATGGGCATAATCTAGTGCATTTTGTTTTTTGTTGAATCTTATTTCTCAACAGTCATTTGTCGTAGTTTTAATCAACTCGTTTTTAGTTTATGAGATTCATAACTCTATGAGTAGTACTTAGAGGAGTTAGTGAAGAATTGATATCTATCTTGGCAAAGTTTTTTGTATTTAAGTCTTTGAAATGCTAGTTTTTATAAACGTAACTCCTTTATATTACTTGCTGTTAAAATTCCTAGGAGTTACAACAATAAGTGTTTAAGCAGTGACTGCAGAAGAAAGATTTTGCTGAATCACAGTGATGTGTCATAACAATTTAACATTTAATCTTCTTAACCAAATGGAATGTATAATCATGTTAAACACATCATATCTCTTTGGAGGATCATTAACTAATATATGCCTCTTCACTTTCTTCACTCCTTCGTATAGCTTCCTATACCGCTCCTCCGGTATAGCCATCAATATCCTTTTTAGTTCCGGTATATCCTTAACCGATACCGAAACCGAAAATTTCTCCCAATTCAAAACATCACTAAACGGCAAAACATAGCTCTCCGAGATAAGAACCGGTACACATCCACTGTATATAGCCTCTGGTATTCTCGGGCTAGCCACTTCGTGACCGCTGGGGCAAATACAAAACCGGCTTTTCCTCATCATTTCCGTGTAATCTAATTCGTCCGGTAGCTTCTCGTAAACCAGAATGTCTTTATCCTTTTCTTTCCATTGGTTTAGAAGAACCGGACGGATTTTTCCATGTGATTGTCCTGCGAAGAAAGCGAGTGTTGTACGAGAGACTGGCTCTAAACCACCGGTTAAGTTGTTGATTTCTCCGGTCTGTAAATTGATTTCGGGAAATGGAACGTCTTTAACCGGATTGAAATATTCTGATATATTGGCGTTGCATAACACTCTTATGGAATTGAAAAACAGCTTCTTTACGTACCATGTTGCTCTGTGACCCTGTAACATTGTGACAAATACATTCGTAAACCAATGAAACTAGACAGACCAAAGAGAACCAAACATTTATAAAGCAAACAAGAACAACTTACCCAGTCATGGCAAGACAACATGAAGTGATCAAACCCATCACTTGCGTTCCAATACGGGTATTTCTTGGAAATGATTGTGATATAGTCGCTGATGACACGTTCCAATACGGCTTTGTCTCTAACGACCGGGTCGAAAAGATGGTGAAGGATCATGACAACACTAAAAGGTAAGAAGTAGACATGAGCCTTTTCAGGATCTTGAGTTCTGTATTTGACTACATCACTTTCCATAAAGTTTAGGAACAATCCTTCCATTGAGTATATGTCTTTACAAAGACCGTAGTGAAAAATCGGTGGATCTCCCTCTTCGTATACATAGATCTTGAACATCTTCTCCATAAGTAGATAACTTCTGCCACAAGTAAAACAATCAGTATAGCTCTCTTGTGTGACAAGAAATAGGCTAAAAGTATTAAGTTTACCGATGAAATGCATAAGGGTTTCGGTAAATCTCGCCATGAGGTACATAGTCTTCGTCTCCAAGGGGAGATGATTCTGTAGAGTTAAGGTCCAAGAGAGCTTCTCTGATCAATGCCCTCGCAGATGCTAATTCTGCTTCTATCTTCCCGTCTCTTTTCGATGGTAAAGAAACCGGATTTGATCCATTTCTCTTTCTTTTTTCCTTCTTGATGATCAAACAAAACCACAACGTTTAACATTATAAGCAATTACAACCAAAATCGAACGATGAAGGGGACGAGAGATGGATACCGTGATGAAGGCAGGGGAGAAAGAAGAGGTCAATAGGGAAGATGAAGTTGAGAAATAAAGATGGGAAGATGTTTGTGAATCTTTTGCTATGTAAATGGCAAAGACTACACCGAATGTGGCAAAAGCCAAGAGAAAAGCATTCAAGTATCTCGGAATTATGTAATCACTCATACCTACTTCCTCTTCCTGATTCCTGAATCATTATTGTTGTTTTGTGTTTGTGAGTGACAGAGAGATAGCTAGTGATGATGCTGAAACTGAGGAGATTTTGAGTAAGCTAAATAAAGAGAGTACTTGTACACCACATGAGGATTTAATTACTTCACATTCTAGCAATTTACAAATGAAAAACTAAAAATGTCAAATATATATACACTTCCTTGTTTTTTGGTCTACCATATAAATTCTTTCTCGTTCTTCCCCTTAATCCCAAATTCTCACTTTCTTCTGATTATTGCGCTTCATATACAATTTTGGATTCAAGAACCCAAACTAAGCATTTTAGGTGTAACTTCAAGATTTAGGTCGAATTTGCTAGGATTTTTAAGTTGACTTAGATATTAAACTTGTTTACCTTAGTGTTAGTCCTGTAACATATTATTAAGGTAGACATTTTGAGTTTTGGTATATGTTTTCAAAACATGATTAGTTAGAAAGTACTACTACAGTTTTGTTTAGTCTTGGTAGTGTTACACTCTTATTACTAATCACATTTTTTGACGTTCACCAAACATGTAACATTTTTTTGGTGAAATCAACAAAAAACATTTGGCAAGTTATTTCCAAATCAACTGTATAAAATTTGTATGGGCCGTCAGATTTAAAACTAGTTAGGTCCATTAACATAATAAAAAAAAAACCTTATGACTAAAACATATGGCCCACCATTATCACTTCCATATATCAAAAGCTTTCTCAATCCTGATCCGCCGTTAAAATTTTGTTTTCCTCTTGTGTGTTTGTATTCATTTTCACATCAATGGCTGTTCGATTACCGGCGACTCAACTTCACGGTGCAATCTACGGCAATCTGTCACCATCCAATCGCGATCCAAACGCCGTCGTACGATTCGGTTATTCGAGACGGTGCCGTTTCGTAGCTGTATCGGCGTCACTCCGGGAAGACGGCGGCGGCGAAAATGGTAGAGATAACTCCAGCAGGTCTTTAGAAGTTAAGAAGATTCTAGAAGAGTCTCCTCTGCTTCCCAGTACGTATTTTGATACTGTGATAATTTTAGTTTAGACTATTGCTTTAATTAGTATATGGAGTTAGTGGTTAATTTTGGGATGTTTTCTTTTCTGGTTTTGAATTTTAGAGCCGTTATCATCGAATCAGCTTGGAGAATCTGTGTCCAATGGCTCTCGTGTTCGTGTGGCCTATCAGGTAATAATACATGACTTGAATTGTATTTAAGAATCATGTTTGTGGGATTATTGAAGAAGAGTGTGTGTGTGTGTGTTTATGGACTTTTATATAGGGAGTAAGAGGTGCATACAGTGAATCAGCAGCTGAGAAGGCTTATCCAAACTGTGAAGCTGTTCCTTGTGAAGAGTTTGATACTGCATTTGAGGTTAGGATTCTAGTTTCTGCACCTGTGTTTTTTTTTTTTTTTGCTGCAATCTTTCCTGAAATTAAGCAAGTAGTGATAACTTTATGCTTGTGTTGTCTTGTTGAGCAACATATAGTTACAGTTGTTCCTAAAAGTCATCTAGTTTTGTTTGTGGAGTTTGTATCTATTTGCAAAAAGTCGTGGATTTAAAATTATAGAGCTTCTGTGGTTGATTAGATTATCATGTTGCATCAACAACTAATTTAGAACCTGATTTTTTTGGGGGCAATTTGGTTTAAGCATTTTACATTCTTTGTTCTCTGGTTTAGGCGGTTGAGCGGTGGCTTGTCGACCGAGCAGTTTTACCAATTGAGAACTCTTTGGGTGGAAGCATCCATAGAAACTATGATCTTCTCCTGCGACACAATTTGCATATTGTAGGCGAAGTTAAGCTAGCTGTTCGTCATTGTTTGTTGGCTAATCACGGTGTAAATATTGATGACTTGAGAAGGGTGCTTAGCCATCCACAGGTAGACCACATGAATTTCTTGATGATCCTGTTCTTCGTTGCTTGGTATTAGCTAAAGCCTTAATCGTTGCTTTGGATCAGGCTCTCGCTCAATGTGAAAACACTTTGACTAGGTTGGGATTGGTCAGAGAAGCAGTAGATGACACTGCTGGTGCTGCAAAGGTAAATTTTATGCTTCTAGTATGGTTTGTATATTCACAGCTTACTGTAGGAGCTAATTAAGTTTTCGGATCTGTCTCGCAGCAAATTGCTTTTGAAGAGTTAAAAGATGCAGCAGCAGTTGCCAGTGCTGAAGCTGCAAAGATATATGGTTTGAACATAGTTGCCGAAGATATCCAGGTTTGTAGCGTTTCCAAATGTCATCACCATTTTTTGGTTCATACTTTTACACTTGAGTATTATTTGATTATGAAGTTCAATCAATTTAGGACGACTGTGATAATGTTACAAGGTTTCTAATGCTCGCAAGGGAGCCCATTATCCCTGGAACTAACAGACTCTTTAAGGTGAGAAACCCAATGTACTGTTCTGATATCAGCAATGTACTTTTCTCTAATTAGTTAGTTAATTTTGATGATCTTCTAGACAAGTATAGTATTCTCGTTAGAGGAAGGGCCTGGAGTACTTTTCAAAGCACTTGCTGTGTTTGCCCTTAGGCAAATCAACCTCACAAAGGTTAGTACACTCAAATCTTCCTTTCAGTTTGTGTATCCTGTAGCCTTTGTTTGATAAGCATTCTGGTTCTCATCTTTGTTGCTTGTGAAACAGATAGAAAGCCGGCCTTTGAGGAAACACCCTCTGCGAGCATCTGGAGGGCTAAAGTAATTTCTCTGACAAACCACAACCTGAATCTGTACTGTTACTAACCACAACAGTTTCTGAACAATGATGAAAGATACTTATCTGTTTTGCATGACAGATACTTTGATTATCTTTTCTATGTGGACTTCGAAGCATCTATGGCTGATGAAGTTGCTCAGAACGCACTCAGGCATCTCGAGGTAATTCCTTTGGTTTTACTTGGATTCCACCATGAGTTGGAGGAATGTGACTAACCAAGACTCTTGCTTCTTCTTTTGTTTGTTGTTGTTGTTGCAGGAATTTGCAACGTTTTTGAGGGTACTGGGAAGCTACCCAGTGGACACAACAATGCTCTAAACATTTCCAACTTGTTGCAGGAGTCACCTTAGGAATCCTCTACGTTTTTTTGTTTTCACCAGAAATTCTCTTTAATCGCTGTTATTTTCCTATTGTTTTGGGATTTAAAAAAAAAAAAAAAAAAAAA
>OVAP01000015.1:0-40765 GCA_900406295.1 Aurinia saxatilis | reverse complement strand
AGGGACTTTAAAAAAAAAAAAAAAAAAAGAAGTTTTCAGATTATGTCACAAGCCTACATGTCTCTTTGCGGACACACCCACCCATTGTCTATCCATTCATCTCTTGAGATTTTTTTTTTCCACAGAGAGAAAGAAAAGAGAGAGAGAGAGTAGAAGAAAGAGAGAAGAAGAAGAAGTTCTTGTGGAATAATCTTTGCTTTGTTTTCTTCGTCTGTCTTATTGAGAGATTCAACTTCTAACAACAAGTTAATCATCAAGATCTTTGCTTAACGTAAGTTGTTGTTTCTCTTGATTGATCTAAAACCCTTTCTTTGAATTTTCTTTTGTCTTTGTCTTTTGTATTAATTCACTGTTTATTGATTTTGATTTTCCCTTTGTTCTTGTGTTGAAATGGATCTTCGATTTTTAGGAGGTTTTGTTGTTTTGATTTTGATTTTTGATTGTGATGATTAATAAAGGTTGAAAATTTGGACTTGATTCAATTTGAAGTAGAAGTAGTCAAACAAAATTTGTAGATTTATTGAATCTGGAGTTGCTCTTTGTTTTTTTTTTTTTTTTTTTTTTTNTTTTTTTTTTTTTTTTTTTTTTTTTTTTTTTTTTAATAATCGATTTTGATTATTTCATTTAGTGGGTTTTTGGTCTATGACTGTTTATATGAAAGCTCTCTGTATTGATTTGTTATAGTAAATCTCATAAATTAGGATTCGTTTCCCTTTTTATACTCCTTTGGTTAATTTTATCTTCCACCTGTTTATAGAAATCACAACTTTGATTGAGAAACTTTCCAATAAGATTGGATCTTTCTCTTGTTCAAAGTCTCTGTCTTTTAGTCTAATTCGAGAGTTTTGTGACTTTTTTTTACAGCAGAAGTTTGATTTGGTCAGAGTGAAGGAAGATGGGTTACATGTGTGACTTCTGTGGTGAACAAAGATCGATGGTGTATTGTCGATCTGATGCAGCGTGTCTTTGCCTTTCCTGTGACCGGAGTGTTCATTCCGCTAATGCATTGTCGAAACGACATTCTCGGACACTTGTCTGTGAGAGATGTAATGCTCAGCCTGCAACAGTTAGGTGTGTTGAAGAAAGGGTTTCGCTTTGTCAAAACTGTGATTGGACTGGCCACAACATCAATGATTCTTCGTCTTCTACGTCACAGAGTCATAAGAGGCAGACCATTAGTTGCTATTCTGGATGTCCTTCGAGCTTGGAGCTTGCCAATATCTGGTCTTTTTGTTTGGATTTAGCCGGACAATCTGATTGTGAAAAAGAGATGGGGATGATGAATATAGATGATGATGGTCCGAGAGACCAAAATTGTAATGAGGATAAGAAAGATGTCGTCGTTGGCTCCTCTTCAATGCCTGAAACCAGTTCTGCAGCACCAGCAAATTCATCAATTGCCAAGGTAATTTATATCTTTGATTTGTTATTACTTGTGTGTTATCCATGGATTTATCATGTTTACTAAATTTGAGTTCTTGATTCTGTTTTGAAGGATGTTGGAATGTGTGAAGATGACTTTTATGGGAACCTCGGTATGGATGAGGTTGACTTGGCACTTGAGAACTATGAAGAGCTCTTTGGGACAGCCTTTAACCCCGCAGGAGACCTATTCGGGCAAAATGGTATTGATTGTCTTTTCCAGAAGCATCAAACAGCTCCTGAGGTATGTTTTTCATTTCATCTTCGTATCAGATTTACAAGCACTAATAAAAATGGATGCATCTCCGTGTGATACTAATTATGCTTTGTGTTTTCTTTCAATTCAGGGAGGGAATTCAGTGCAGCCAGCTGGAAGCAATGATGATTCATTCATGAGTTCGAAAACCGAGCCAATAATTTGCTTCACATCAAAGCCAACACATTCAAATATCTCTTTCTCTGGCGTCACTGGTGAAAGTAGTGCCAGGGATTTCCAAGAATGTGACGCCTCATCTTCGATGCAGCTCTCAGGTGAGCCACCATGGTTTCCTCAAACATCACAGGATAATAATGCTTGCTCGCATTCAGTAACCCGTAATAACGCGGTCATGCGGTACAAGGAAAAGAAGAAGGCTCGCAAGTAAGTAGTTACTGTGATCTCTCTTGCAGATGCAATGCATTGAAGAAGTGCAGGGTTTTTCTAATGAGACTTGGCTTTTCTATGAACAGGTTTGATAAGAGAGTGAGGTATGCTTCTCGTAAAGCAAGAGCTGATGTGAGACGGCGTGTGAAGGGACGATTTGTCAAAGCTGGTGAAGCTTATGATTACGACCCGCTTACTCCAACCAGAAGCTATTGATGGAGGAGGCTCGTTGGAAGCGAAACAAAGTAAGATAGTCATGGCGGAAAAGCGAGCAGAAAGGTTTTTGACTTAGGGGAAGTTTCAAGTCAGAAACTTGGGGATTGTGGGATAGTAAACAAAACAAGACTACTGTGGTTTGAACAGATCCAAGACTGGTTCTTTTATGCCATCATTCATTCTTGGGGATTTAATCTGTTTTTTTTGCCTCAGAAGCTTCATTCTTGTTCAGAGATAACATTCTCTGACATTTCTTGCAAAACATTATCCAACTCCGGGTCTCTTCTTCTTCTTCGGGCGTTACTGATCAGGGTTCCATGAATTTTGTTCTTCTCTTGGTAGTTAAAAAAGCAGGGAGATTTAGAGTAATCAAACAATGTGATTGTATATGCTTATGTATTTGTACTCATTACTGTTTTCTGTTCTGCAACTCGGCATTCATGTAAATTAAAGACAGTATCCAGAATCTATCAGACAAAGTTATGTGGTACCACAAAGTCTCATTCTGTACCTAACTTTTACTGGTTCAAGCTCAACGTGATTTTGGTTTGTCCCTCAATCTGTAACTAACTTACTGGTTCAAGCTCAACTTGAGTTTGGTTTGTCTCAACTTCAAGAGGTTTGCTTAGCGTCTAACATTTAGTGAACATTGATTTATAGTGATGCTAATCCATAATAGTAGCTTTCAAGATATGACTTGTGACATCTTGAACTACAAGATCATTCTATTACTTACGTTTATATTTTTAATTTTCTCAAAGATTATTACATCGTAAGTCATTAACAATTTGTAGACATTAGTACATTACACTCATCGAATTTCACATTTTATATTTTCGAATAGAAATATGAAAGATATAGCTCTCAAAGGGATCAAGGTTTAAGCCACGACCAAGAAACTTGTCCAATTTTGCTGGCCCAAATTTGAAAACATTGACCAAAAGGCTAAGAAAAGAAGAGTCTTCAGATACAGACTCAGGCAGCAATGTTCTTGGCTTAGAACAGAAATTTAATAAGAGAGCTAGAAAAAAGACCTCTTAAAACAACTAAGAACGCAAAAATATTTTGCTAAAAACAAGAAAAAAATATAGGAACATCAAAACACCGGATTCATACCACTAGCCTTTATGATCATTCTCTGTCAATCCCTTTAAGCCTTCAACATGATCGCTTCATTTCTTCCGTATTTTGTTAGATGGCACACACACACACATGCAAGTCAACAAAACCCGCACCATATCTTCCTGGTTTCTGGAATTTGAAACGTGCTGAATCCTTCAAAATCTTCTTTCCCTTTTTTACTTCCTGTTTCAGTAATTACTTGGCCAATTCATCTGTGTTTGCTGGGGCTGTTGGAAAACATTAGGCGCAGGCGGACCCATTTCAGCTCCAGCCCCACCTTGAGACTGTTGTAAGAGCGGATGATGAACTCCTGTTGCTGTTACTGCTTGTCCCGGATGATACATACCTGGGAACGTAACATGACCAGCCTGTCCTGGAGCATAAGTCACATGTTGCCCATGGTGCTGCAGACCATAGAAAGAGCTTGGTACATCTCGTCCTGGTCCACCAATCCACACAGGCAATGGTTCACTCTGCAGAGACCCACGAGTATATAACTCATTATGAAAGGAGATTTAAACTAATATTTCAATCGAGTTTGTTCTAGGTGGGAAGGATATGTACCTGTTGCCCTGTTGTGCTGTAACCGTTGTTTTCCTTCAACTGCAATGTACTGAGATCCTCATTGGAAGTTGAATTCCCAGCTGAAGCAGCAGAGGTGGGATTATATCCCGCTGGGAAGGAGCCATATGTTGGACCGTAACCACCAGGCATACCAACATGAGTCATGTTTCCTGTATTAGTCCCGGGCTTGTAATGAGGGAGGGAATATTTGCCTCCTGTTGCAGCTCCAGGGGGCGGAGGAGCAGGATATACACCGCTTGCCTGAGGTTGCTGGGCAAATGCACCATTGCTTAACAACTGGTGCATTGATGGGGGAGGTAGATAGAATGGGGAGAAATAATGTCCATATGGCATGTAATTTGGTGGATAATGCGACATATGCAATCCTGGGGGGCGAAAAACAGGAACAGGTTGTTGCGTGCCAGGTATAGAGCTCTGCATCAGCCCAGCGGCCTGAGTTACCAATGGAGTTGGACTAGCAGTAGACAGAACTAAGTTGTTTCCACCCTGCAAATCAACATGTTTAAGCATTTCAGACACATAAAAGCGATAACACATATTTGTAATAGCTTTGACTTTGATCTGTTACACCTGTTATCATGCATTGATGTTCGGAAAAAAAAAAAACCCATATTATTACCAGATCAAAAAAAAAATATACAGAATTACAGACTACTAATAAGGAACTGTAGGTTCAGTTCAGATTTATCAAGAAAACAATAAATTGTGACTTATATCCAAATGGCTGACATGACGTATTTGACCATTGATGCTACTACTGTTGGAAAGTTAAATGTGATGATAAACAATAAGAGTCCTCAGATCCATCTTAAATTAGATCAAATTCGCAAAGATGCGGACTATACTAACCTCTTGCATGGTTTGAGATGAATGTGGAGGCAATACAGTAACATTCCCATTGAATTTGGATGCAACCCCTGGAGTAACAAAAGGAGAAACACGGCCATCACTGTCAGGGACTGAACGGTAGAATTGAGCATAGTAACTCGCTGTATCAAATGGTTGTTGGACCTTCAAACAATAAAAGTATAACAGATTTAGAAGACAAATTAGAGATGCGAGTACTATAAACATTTTACTAAGCAACGAGGAGTAAAAGCTAGGAATATTTAATGGTTTAAGGAAATCAACACAAAAACAACTTAACAAGTTAATAATATATACAAAGGCATACCATGAAATTGGGAATACGGAAGCCATCACGTGCTTGGGGGTCAGCATTGTCAAACTGTGGAAGCTGGCTCCCAGGACCTGGAGGAACAAGCCCTATCATATTATTTGGAACATGGTCAAACGAGTTTTGATTGCTTTCGGACTCCAATGCATTCTCTTGCTTGGAGGTATCATACTCTGGAGTTGCATTAGTTGCAACCATACCATCACCAACTAAGTCATCTGGAACTTGTGAAGGCGACTCAGAGTACACATTATTGTCCTGTTCCTTCTCCGTCGAATGGGCAGTTGTGTGTCTGAATCCAGATAAAAACACAAAACCTCAGGCAATAGTTCAAGAAATAAATGCACTGAGTAACGACATGACACAACAGGATAATAAGTAATACACATAAGAGCCTTTGTTTCTAGAAACAAAATCCACTTAACTATTCACACCATTAGATCGACTGAAAGTAGTTTCTAAAAACAAAACCCACTTAACGATTCACACTATCAGATCAACTGAAAGCCTACAGAGTGACAATGATAAATACTCAGTTACATCTAAAATCTAAAGTATACCATACTGCTTTAGAAGTTTTAGCTATGCTACTACGTAAATCCAGCGAACTACACTAGGATTCTTATACCTTCCCTCATTAATCTGTTATTCTTATTCACCGCATTTTCCCTTCTCTTTTCACTCTAAATCGAGCGTATTTAGTAAGTCAGCAAGATTAGGTAACAAAGAAGGGACCATTCATACCTAATTTCCACCCCTTCAAAACTTTCTTCAACCTCCTGCGAATTCTGGGAGACAGGTGCAGAACTCTTTTCAGTCTCTGGTAAGACTATAGAGCTTGGTGTTATAGAAAAGCCAGCATCAAAACTTCCAAAGCTTAACTTGGTTCTTTCAGCCTCTGGTACAAGGATATGGTTTGGAATGATAACATGTTGACGTTGAATTTGCAAGTCTTCAAGCTGCCTCTGCAGTCTAGACGTGGACTCTGCTGAAGGGATAACCTCTTCAACAGATTTTTCACTGGCTTCAGTAGGAACTTCAAGAGCTTCAGTTGTAGATGATGCACCAGAACCCTGAATAGTGTTCTGACTCACTGACTTCGGTTTCCATTCCTTAATGGAGCCAGTACCTAGAAACAAGCAGCGTTCACATGTCAGAGGTTACATTATTATGCAAAAGAAATACAATTAAAAAGAACTAAAGCAGAGAAAAAGTGTTTCCTTTGAAAGCAAAGCCAAATGCTTCTTATTCATGTGCACATTTAATCATCTAGAATATAGTCTTGATGTTTTAATAGCAGGAATCCAGTACTAAAGAACAATATGTACACTGTTACCTCTCTGAGGACCAACAGTCTGATGTGAACGGTTACTGTAGTTAGAAGAAGGCCGGCTACCTGTGCTGTTGCTATGAGATGAAGCAGGCCTCGCAACATGAGTATCATTCATGGCGGTCTTCCCAATCCCACGAGATCTGGTATGGAACTTGCTTTCTCCAGTGTGTTGTTCATGTGCTGTCTGTTCGCTCACTACTTTGGGATTTGACGAGGTGGATCGAACTTCAGAAGAGGATGGACGAGGAAGTGACAGCAAATCAGCCGCCTTCTGCTCAGTATGCACATCCCTAGAGCCAGAAGCTATGTGATTTTTGCTTAATTCAACAGGAGATGGTGGACCATCAAGGTTGTTTGAGGGGACTGAAGGCCCAGAGCTTCCTGATGTCAAACTGTCAACAACAGAAAAGAGAAACAAAGATCATGAGAAAGTTCGTCTATAGTATATGAACGGTGGAAAAATAAGTCCCACGCCTCCTTTCGCTAAGGATGCATACATCCACTTGTATGTCATCTAGAATCAGGAAAATGACACATGTTAAGGATTTCTACTATAGGATGACAATCACCTTGACACCGCAGCAGTCTCTTTGGCTTTTATCTCTTGAGAGGTCGAAGTTGATGGATCAGCAGCCTGCTTTGGACCATTTTCTTTTCTGAAAGAACTCTTTGCACCAGCACCATCTGATTAGAAGTAAACATTCACAACAGACAGTTCATCAAAGTACTGAAAAATTCCGAAATGCGAGGAGTTATGCACTGCCACTAGAGAACTATCTATACCACATACTTTACTGTACATACTAAAAACAGTCATAAACACATATATTATGTACTCAAAGGAGAATGAGGCAATAATTTTGAGTCCACATATAAAACAGGTAACTAACCACCTTCCATAGAAAACTAATGATGTATATTAAGATATGCAACAACATAAAACACTGAGTTCTTATGATTGTTGTTTACCATGTGATGCATGACGAGAAGAGAAATTCATCCGACCACCCCTGCTACCACGTCCCGGGCCACCAGATCTCCACTGTGGTTCAACAGAATCCTTGTTGCTAAGGTTCTGTAGCATTTAAACAACATTGTCATTCCCCCATGTCACAACATATGCTGTTGTTAGTCATGCTTTACACAAACACCATGAAAATAGACAAAAGGAAGTGCAAACACCCCATACCTCTTTCCTCTTGTCACGCTTTTTTTTAACCTCATGAAATGGATCTGCAGAGTCATGAGAAATTTATGAATTAGCTCACAACCTTGTATACAATACTTCATAGTTCAGCAGAAAAAAAAAGCTCAAAACCTATCCTAGAAACCATCATAATTACATGACACTGTTATACATTACACGAAAAGCCTGATGCAGATCCACAAATGCCAAGAATATACACCTTAACAACCAAATCCAATAGAACATCATAATTGCCAATACCACCGATAGATCCAGCGACATAGATAGAGAAGAAACCTAGCTCGAAACAATACGTTCTGATAAAATAACGAACCCTAGAACTAGAAGACATAAAGCTTTCACCTAGAAGCTAATAATACCCTCTCTTTCACACATCAGTAGTGCAAGCAATTGATTCGAGGATATTCTAAAATCAAATCCTCAACTTTTTTGTGGAGATACCATCAACACAAATTCCCACAAACAATTAACGACTTCTCTAAATAGCAACCAATGATATCAATCCCAGAAAAGCTGAACAAAATCAAAATCAGATGCTAAAACCTAAGTTAAGAAAACCCACACCAAATCGAGAGACAACAATCACATCATGGATCCAATCATATAAACCTAAAATCACAAGTCAAAGAAGTGGAAAGATCAATACCCTGAAGAAGTAAGCGTTGGATAGTCTCATCAGGATCCATATTACATTCATGAAGCATTGCGGAAATCTCATCCTCGCTGTAGTTCCCAGCAGTGATCTCTTTGATGTTGTGAATCGTTTTCCGAGTACTCGCCGGAATCGAAACCCTAGACCCACCACCAACAACCATCCTCTCTCTTTCTTTTCTCAAAAAAAAAATACGTATCTCGCTTCTTCGCGAAGAATCAGACCACCAAAGGTCTAAGTATTATACGAATAACGCGAGTTATCAAAATTAGCACGAAGAGGATGGGATTTGAAACTACTTTGAGGAAGAAGAAGAAAGAAAAAAAAAAAAAGCAGAGAGGGGGGCGAGAGAAGGGAATGAGCAAAAATAAGCAGTGTGGTTTTTTTTTATGCGTAGGGCTCTCTCTTTTCTTTCTTTTTTAACCTTGCTTGTATTAATTTTGTAATTATTCGATTTTTTTGAATCTGAATCTTTTTGTTAAATGATACCATAAGGTAAAAAGGAGGAAATATAATTCGATTATAAATCGGGTAAAATAACAGTGTATGGATTAGCAATTAAATGTCATCATTCATTAGGCACTTAATTAATCAATGTGGTTAACAGATTATATGAGAACCTCAAACGAATTTGACTTCTTTGTACGTTATATACAGCAACATTTTGCATTTTGCTTTTTACCCAAACTCAAGGACGAACAAGTACTTACATGATATGCATGTTTGTTCAAACTGTTTTAGTGGTCTCAATTTTTATTTTTATTTTTCATCTAAAATTTTTGGATTCAACAAGGAAAATAAACTATAGATGCTAAGTCCAAGGAAAGACAATTTTTTTTATCGAAAATTAAATCCAAACAAACAGAATTAATTAAATGATTATCAAATATGAATTCTATTGAAATGAAAAACGAATAAAAATGGATACTAGTTAGATTTATGTTTTGTCCATATCATTAATTTGATTTTTTCTTTTACAGTTTTATGTGAGGTATTTGTTTCGATTGATCTGGTAAACGTGATGAGGATGATAAAGAGGCCATTACATTAAACATGAAAGAAATATGGTTATATGCATATCATTTCATCCGAAAAACATAGAATCAAAATACATAATGACAAATACCAGTTTAGTTGCAAAATGACTAAAACCTTTAAAATATTTAAAGACTTTTTTTCCTTATAAACATTTTTATCAAGATTAGAATTCAAGTCAACCTATCATATTTGTTCTATAAACATTTTTATAATTTTCGTATAATGTAAATAAAATAATGTACAAAATTTGAAAAGTTTATACCAGATTTGTAATCTTGCAATTTGTGGATTGACATGTTTACGAACCAAAAAAAAAAAAAAGTTATACATGTTCCAAATATATTCTACCATGGTTTAACAAGATAATTTAGTCAGTTTCTAATTTTTAACATTAGAATATTATCAGTCCAAAAAAAAAAACATTAGCATATAAAATTAAACTTAAACTTAAAAAACAAACAAACCAACCGAATAAAATTACTCGAACCAAACCGCAATTCACAAACCAATCGGTTCGATTTTTGCAAATTGCTTACCGCCAAGTGGTATAGTACACACAGCCTCATCCACAACCACTCATCATCGTCTTCTCTTCTTCTTCTTCACTTTTCTCCAATGGCGAAACCTTCAACTAGCGTCTTACAATCAACTCTCCTCCCACCTTTCTCTCCACTCACCAAGCTCCGATACCAATCCTCCATACTCTCTTTCCCGATTTCCCGGTCCCGTCTCGGAATCCACTGCTCAGTCTCCGCCGGCGAAACCACGAGACGATCCGTCGAGGATCCTCCGGATATATCATGGGGTTGCGAGATAGATTCTCTCGAGAACGCTACTTCTCTTCAGAACTGGCTCTCCGATTCGGGTCTCCCTCCTCAGAAAATGGCGATCGATAGAGTCGATATCGGTGAACGAGGACTCGTTGCTTCACAGAATCTTAGGAAAGGAGAGAAACTTCTCTTTGTTCCTCCTTCTCTTGTTATCAGTGCTGATTCCGTAAGCTCATTAAGAAATATAATCTTGAAATTGATGAGTTTGGTAAATATATGAATGTGATGAACATTTTTGTGAGTAATTTGATGTTATGATTGTTGGAGTTTTAGGGATGGACTAATTCAGAAGCTGGTGAAGTGATGAAACTTTATGATGTACCAGATTGGCCTTTGCTTGCTACTTATCTTATAAGTGAAGCTAGTCTTCAGAAAAATTCGAGATGGTTTAACTATATCTCTGCTCTTCCCAGACAACCTTACTCACTCTTATACTGGTAAGTCTTGTAGCTGAATTTGCAGCTATTGTTATGTGCAGCTGTCTCAGTTTCTTGTGCTATTCTCAGGACACGGACAGAGCTTGATCAGTACTTGGAAGCTTCGCAGATTCGTGAACGTGCTATTGAAAGAATCACTAATGTTGTTGGAACGTAAGATGTTATCTTTTTTTTTTCTTCTCTTTAAACTGATGGAATGTGTAGAATTTTGCTTCCCTGAGACCTGAATTCTTCGTTTAGCTCCAATATTTGCTTGACTTGGTGCACTCTCTCTCACATTTATTGTATGATTTTATCTTGCATTAGACACTGTTTATGAAGATTTTATCATGCCTTTTTTTTTTCCCCAGTTACGAAGATTTAAGGAGCAGGATATTTTCCAAACACCCTCAGCTTTTCCCTAAAGAGGTAACTGTTTTATTATTTTGCTATAGTTGATTTAAGGGTTAGCTTGTGTATATACAACTCGTTGTGGTTCTATTCTATAGTATTTCTGAGATAGCGTATATTCACATCTTGATATTGTTGTCTACATATATATGAGTTTGCTATTTACTGGTGGCAGGTCTTCAATGATGACACATTTAAGTGGTCTTTTGGAATCCTATTCTCACGGTTGGTAAGCACTTCTCAGAAGCAATCATTTGCTGATTTTGATAATTGATGTACGTGATTAAGATGCTTTAAAGTAGTGAAAATAGACTTGTTGTTTAAGCATGGCATGACTTGATGTCTACAACACTATTTAATGTGAACAATGACCGTTCACAATCCAAAATATACTATTTCAATTCTCTTTCCTTTCCATTATCCCGTGTGATGCATGTTTCTCTCTGCCATTCGGACTTAAGCTTTTCTAACACAGGTACGGTTGCCTTCTATGGATGGAAGATTTGCTTTAGTTCCATGGGCAGATATGCTTAATCATAATTGTGAGGTAATTCTGCTTATATCTATAAACAAGTAGCTCCTATATTCTTCCTAATCAGAAAGCCCTCTGATAGTAAATATTGCAAATTCTGCTTGGACAGGTTGAGACGTACCTGGATTATGATAAGTCTTCAAAAGGAGTTGTCTTTACAACAGATCGATCATATCAACCAGGTGAGCAGGTAAATAAGACAGGTAGTTTTATTTATCTGCAAAATATATGAACACCAAGAACTAATTGCATTTTCTGCATCACTTTAAATCCTCGGTGCATTAAATCTCTGATATGATTCAATACATGATTTTGTGCAGGTTTTCATATCGTATGGGAATAAATCTAACGGAGAGCTATTGCTATCTTATGGATTTGTTCCCCGGGAAGGAACCAATCCCAGTGATTCTGTAGAGCTATCACTGTCACTTAGGAAAAATGACAAGTGTTACAAGGAAAAGCTAGATGCTTTAAAGAAACATGGTTTATCCACGTAATTATCATATCACTCCCACCATCTGTGTTCCTCTCTCAAGTTTTGTAGATTTCTCATGATCAACTTAAGTTTTGTCTTGATTGTTTCTGTTAACTTTTCACTGTCAGGCCTCAATGCTTCCCCATAAGAATCACAGGTTGGCCAATGGAGCTAATGGCATACGCATATCTAGTTGTGAGCCCTTCAGATATGAGAAACAGCTTTGAAGAGGTTCGGGAATTCCATGGCACTTTTTAGGATACTCCATCCAATTCTTTCTAGATTCATAATACATTATTGCTAATTTATATTTGCGCTTCAGATGGCGAAAGCTGCTTCGAATAAGTCATCAACAAAGAAGGATCTAAAATATCCCGAAATCGAAGAAGAGGCATTGCAATTCATACTGGATTCATGCGAAACAAGCATAACAAAGTACAGCCGGTTTTTAAAGGTAAAACAACTGAATTGCATATCCAGTTTTCTCTCTGTGGGAAACACTGCATTGCATCTGCTTATTGTTTGTCTTGTTCATCATCTGACTGTAGGAAAGTGGAACAATGGATTTGGACATAACATCTCCAAAACAATTGAACCGAAAAGCATTTCTAAAACAGCTAGCTGTAGACTTGTCCACCAGCGAACGTAGGATACTGTATCGTGCTCAATATGTAAGGAATCACTCTCTAGCCAATACCATAGATAGAATTTTGTAAATCAATCCGTGATATATGTCGTAATTCTGCTTTTTCTCTGTTTGGTTCAGATTCTAAGGAGGAGACTGAGAGATATAAGAAGCGGTGAGCTGAAGGCTCTACGGCTGTTCAATGGACTTAGGAACTTCTTCAAGTGAGTGTGTTTTGTTTTCAGATACATCAAAGCTAGGCTTTGTTTGTGCTTCAACCAAAAATGTAAATTTTTTCTACCAAGAAGATGAACGTTGGTGTAGGCATTGTGGGATCTGAGTATACTACAAAAATGTAATTTTGATATGTTACTAAGTACAAATCCCTGCCCAAGTGTACATTCTCTCTTTGTCAGTAGAATACATAATCTGGTACACACATTATGAATTGTATATTAGCAAAACTAACAAGCAATTATGGAAAAGTATAATAACAAAATATATAAATATCCCATTTGCTGACCCCTCTTAAAAAATTAAAACTCCCCAGTTTACATTTTTGCCGAAATTATATAAACGATTAATGTCAAATGGAAACGTATTTTCATTTTTATGGAGTAAATAAGGCAAGTACAGAATCTTCCCATGTGGCAGTATGTAAATGGTTTTAACGAATGTATCATCCAATGACATCACGCCACATAAGCACGCTGACCAAATAGCTAAAAAGAAACAAGCAAGCGACGTCGTTTATAGTTTGATGATCTTGTCCGGTCACGAAACTGCCCCTCCAGTCAAAACAAAGCTTCTTCGTGTCCGATTCTGAAACCAACTCGCCCATTTCTCTCCTCCCACCGTCTTCTTCTTCTCCGATCAAGCTCCGAATTTTCCATTCACCCCCACCAAAAATTACATCGATCTCTTGTTTTATTTCCTCAGTTCTTTGATTTAGAAGGTAAATCTATCATCTCACTCTCTATCTCTAATCCATCACTTCGTATAAATCGAAATTGTAACATTTCTATAGGATTTGGAAAATTCACTAATCGAGTCTCGGTAAAAGAAAGATTGAATTATGTTTTACTCTTTGAATTGATACGAAATTGTATTTGTGGTAGATGAGCTTGAAGGCTACGATCCTATTACTAGGGCTCGTGTGGAGCTTCCAGGCAACGTTAGGGATTAGATTCGTGATTGACCGTGAAGAATGTTTCTCACACAAGGCTGAATATGAAGGCGATACTCTTCATGTCTCCTTTGTTGTCATCAAGTCTGATTCTCAATGGCATTTTAACGAGGATGGTGTAGATCTCGTGGTATGTGTTTCATCCCTCTTTCATTATTGAATACTTCGCTATGTTCTACCTTGCAAAAAGCGTCGAAAATCGATTTAGACAGTGCTTAGGATCTCTATTGTTGAATATGATTTAGCTCTGTATGTTGGTAGATCATTTCTAGCATGTACTGATATCTTTAAAGTTGTGTTATCATGTAGACTTGTAGTTTCAGTTAATTTGAGGTTTGTTATGGTTACAGTCTCTTGTATGCTATTTGAGTAAACGACAGTGATATGGATTCAATGAACTTGGAATTACGTGAATGTAACCTCATTGTTGTTTTAGGCTAATATATGATTATATTTTTCAAAGTTGAATGACATAAAGCAAACTGGTGGTGTTAAAATTTTGGATTTTGAACAGATACACGGCCCAACAGGCGAACAAGTTCACGACTTCAGGGAGCAGATAAGCGCAAAGCACGACTTTGTTGTCCAAAAGAAAGGAGTTTACCGTTTTTGTTTCACAAACAAGTCTCCTTATCACGAAACCATTGACTTTGATGTACAGCTTGGTCACTTTGCATACTACGATCAACATGCAAAGGACGGTGAGGATTATTCATCTGTTTGGTTTTGTATAGGTTTTTGTTTAGTATCGAGTTATTTAGCTGAATACGGTTTTGTGCAGAGCATTTCACTCCCTTGATGGAGCAAATATCAAAATTAGAGGAGGCTCTTTACAACATCCAGTTTGAACAACATTGGTTAGAGGCTCAAACCGATCGTCAAGCCGTTGGTAACACTCTTTAACACTTAATAACACATTTGTCTTTTTTCCGCTCCTCCTACTAAAACTGAGGTAGATTGATATGGTTTTTGTTTGGTGTAGTGAACGAGAACATGAGCAAAAGAGCAGTCCACAAAGCTATATTCGAGTCCTGCGCACTGATTGGAGCTAGTGTCCTCCAAGTCTATCTTCTGCGCCGCTTGTTCGAGCGCAAGCTCGGCATGTCCCGTGTCTAAAAATATTGAGTTTATTATTTATGGTCTTGGAGGCTTTCCCTTTGTTTTTAGCCCCATAAAAAACTTATTTTGCCTCATAAGTTAAAGTGTACCAGACAATCTTTACTTAACTCTTTTACAGACACAAACTTAGTTCGTTGGAAGATGTTCGTTTTCTCAGGTTCAAATTCATTAATCAGTCTCTCTTTTTCTTCAATCTCTTCCATAATCTTGAAGAAGTAAAACTTATAAGTTCGGTGGGCTGTAAATGGGCCCAGTGTAGATGACGTTATTGTCTTGATCGTACAAGTTACCTGAAAAAGTCATCTTCGTTTTGTTCAAGTTCAAGCATTGGAAAATCAGACAAGAACATAGATTTTTGTATCATAGCTTGTTGTGTTGTTTAGTGGCACGAATCTATTGAAGAAAACCAAGAGAAATCGAAGTTATTTTCTTGGGTTGATGATGGATCATTTGGTGGAGACGATGAACGATAATAACACAGCTCAGAGCAGATTAGTTGAAGAAAGGCTTGATGAGATTCGTAGAGTAATGGGTAAAGCCGAAGATGATCCATTAAGAATCGTAGGTGTAGGAGCTGGTGCTTGGGGAAGTGTTTTCACTGCAATGTTACAAGAAAACTATGGTAAGTTCAGGGGGAAAGTTAGTGTAAGAATCTGGAGAAGAGGAGGAAGAGCAATCGATAAAGCTACTGCGGAACATTTGTTCGAAGTGATCAATTCGAGAGAAGATTTATTAAGGAGGTTGATTAGAAGGTGTGCTTATCTTAAGTATGTGGAAGCTAGATTAGGAGATAGAGTTTTGTATGCAGATGAGATATTGAAAGATGGGTTTTGTTTGAATATGATTGAAACTCCTTTGTGTCCTTTGAAAGTTGTGACTAATTTGCAAGAAGCTGTTTGGGATGCTGATATTGTTATCAATGGTTTACCTTCTACTGAGACTTTCCAGGTGTTCAATGAGATTAGTAAGTATTGGAAGGAGAGAGTTACTGCTCCTGTAATTATCTCTTTGGCTAAAGGTGTGGAAGCTGAGTTCGAGCCTCATCCTCGGATTGTAACTCCTACGCAAATGATCTATCGAGCGAGTAAATTTTCATTTCCTAATGTCTCTATCTGATTGCTAGATTTAGTATTTGATGTCATTCAAAATTTTACAAATTGCTTATCATTTCCTCTTTGCAGCCGGTATTCCTCTTGAGAACATTCTCTACCTTGGAGGACCTAATATTGCTTCAGAAGTATACAACAAAGAGTATGCAAATGCACGGATTTGCGGGTCTGAGAAATGGAGGAAGCCTTTAGGAAAGTTTCTAAGGCAGTCCCATTTCATAGTATGGGATAACAGTGACCTTATTACTCATGAAGTAATGGGTGGCTTGAAGAATGTTTATGCCATTGGCGCAGGTACAGTCGAGGTCTCTTAAATGTTTTATCTGAATTGTAGCGTTCTGAAAAAAAAAAGGTTGGAATCGGTCATAACTTATGAACTAGTGTTTGTGTTTATCAGGAATGGTGGCTACACTAACAAAAGAAAGTGCTACCAGCAAGTCTGTATACTTTGCACATTGTACTTCAGAGATGATTTTTATTACCCATCTATTGGCCAAGGAGCCAGAGAAACTTGCCGGGCCATTGCTCGCGGATACTTATGTAACATTACTAAAAGGACGTAATGCGTGGTATGGCCAGAAGCTTGCAAAAGGGGAACTTAGCCTTGAAATGGGTGACAGCATCAAAGGGAAAGGAATGATTCAGGTACTCCATAAATACAAATGATTTCAACTTTTTTCAGTTGACAGATCAACCTTAAAATCCAGACAAGTTATGTATGTTAATATTGTAACTTGTGGTTAGCCCACAGAGCAAGATACAAATAGGGTATTAGGATGAAGAGTGATCTTCTACATTTGAATTTAGTAGATTATCCAACCAGTTCGTATTGTGATTGCAAGTAGGTTATCATGGACTAGTAATGTGGGAGGCTTATGATAACGTGATTTGATGTAATGTTCTATAGGGGGTCTCTGCTGTGAAAGCATTTTACGAGTTATTAAACCAATCCTCGTTAAGTCTTCAACACCCTGAAGAGGGCAAACCTGTAACTCCGGCTGAGCTCTGTCCCATCTTAAAGAGGCTCTACAGAATCCTTATAACAAGGTAATCCCTGTTTCCTTAAACTTTTAATAATTCTATTAACTCTGGACCTCATAATCACAATTTCACTTCAATGATGTTGTTAGGGAGGTCTCATGTGAGGCGGTTCTTGAGGCACTGAGGGACGAGACAATGAATGATCCACGTGAACTCATCGAGATTGCTCAGAGCCATCTCTTTTTCCAGCCATGGCTTCTTGGTCAGAAACCTTGAGCCCGTCTTCTGTATAAGTTTCTCTGGTAGGCTTTGGTGCAGACGAGTTTGTAATTTGAAGGTTGATATGTACTTCCACTGTATTTCCATTTCAGAATGCAAAAAGCAGATAGAGTTGTATACCATCTTTAGTTGGAGGATTGAAGTTGTTGTGTACTTTCTAGTAAAAAACTCAGTCTCAGATACTTTTTGCTTTTCTTTTATCGAGACTTAACAATAGTTTTTTTACAACTTATAAACATTAAGAACATTATCGTTAAACCTTAAAAGCTATATATTGCTATACCTATACATTGACAATTCTATATCTGATTTTTGGAACTTCAAAAGAATAACCATCCATCAAGTCATCATCATATCATCTTCTCAAATTTATCAAGCTTATTTACCCTTTGCATAGATCTTAGTACCAATGCCATGAAGATCCCTGCACAGAAAACACAATTAAACCAATTCATTCCAAAAAGATCGGAAATATACCCGCACATACCTGAAACGTGCAATGGTTTTTCATACCTGCCACAATGAAGGATCCATTAGCAACAAGCTGATTTCCTTGGTTGCTAAATGTAACTCCAATATTAAGCAGAGTTCCTCCAAGAACTGTATACATCGTCGCCATCTGCAGTATTGTTGCTTTCCGGGCTGCTCTTTCTGACTGAGCCATTAAAAAAACATTCCAGTGTCTCTTGTTAATATTCTAATATGCTTAGTGATTTGTATGACAACTCTGATTTGAGGTGTTGAATGTATTTACCTCGAGAACTCTAACACGGAGTTTTATGTCGCCAGAATCAAGTTCTTTCACAAACTCTTCTATTCGCTGCACTCGGGATGGCATGGACAGAGTAGAAGCCCTAGCCTGTAAAGGGTTTACAAGTTGTGCTTAGTACACACAGAACAAGAAAAAGAGATGGGACAAATACGAGCGAAAGCATACATCATCGGCCTGCTTCCTTATTTCCTGGACTAGCTGAGTTCCAGTGCGCTGCCTTTGTTTTACATCCAGGATTTCCTGTTTTTATCAATGTTCATGAGCATTGACACAATGACACATAAGAGTAGAGAGACGATTGTTAAAGTTTTGGCTTTTAAGGTAAGAACCTGCGCATACGGAGCTGCAAGCTTCACAAAGGAAAAATCTGGATCAAGGATGTAACCAATACCTGTAAAACAGTAAGCATAAATAGTGAGATTTCTTGAAGATTTGACAAAAATAAGAGAGAGAAGAGGCTGAATAGGTACCCTCGAGTGTGGAAAAAGCTCGGATAACAAAGGTGAAAGTTGATGGGAACCGGAATGGTTGATCCTGGGCAATAGCAAACAGGTCCTGCCATAATAACAAGAAAATTTTCAATTTAGGAATCACATAGTAACCATCATTATGGCTTAAGAAAGTGCTCAGCTTCTTTTGCTGGCACAGTTTGAGGGGTACCTCTCCAATATTAGCCAAAGTCTGTTGTTGATCCGGGGATTGGCTTAATAGGTTGTCCAAGAAAAACTGAATAGATCTCCTTACCTAAACAGAACAAGAATCACGCCGTTGTGAGATTACAAATGTAAACTTTAAACAGAGAAAGAGTGAGACTATAAGGTTACTGATGAAAGATCTCCGGTGGGCTGAAGTGCTTCAAGATCTATAAGGTTTTGCATGACCTGTAAGACCATTAAGTTAGTTTTCTGATTCCTAAGTGTAATATTTAACCTGCAAATGAAAATAATCTACCTTTTTTGCATCTTTTTCATATACAGCATAGAAGAGATCAAGCAATCTCGTTCGGGTAAATGTTTTGATCTCTCCCATCATGCCAAAGTCATAATAGATGATCGATTCATCTACATCAATTGCAAGGTTTCCTGGGTGTGGATCCGCATGAAAGAAGCCGGTTTTGAGTATCTAAAGCAGCCAGAACATAAACATAAGTTTGAAACCAACAAAAAGAATGACTTATACATGACCATTTTGGTATATTGTTATTGACCTGGATAAGATAAGCTTCAATGGCCCGTGATGCTATTCTTGAACGTTTATAACCACGTGCAGCTAACGCATCTAAGTTGTTGATCTTGACACCTAAAGCACCAGTCAATAAGAGTGCTTATACCGCTACATTATTTTATCAAACCAACCACTATATTGAGCAGTTTCAACACAAACCTGGTACATACTCCAAAGTCAAGACCTTCATGGCAGAGTAATCCCAATAGACCAACTACATATGATAACAAGATAACTAGAATGAGTTTTGCGTAGTCCATGACTATACAAGAATCTAGTCTCATGGGTTTTGATGAGCAAATGAAACTTACAGGTACACGGACCCAGCGTATATTCCGGAAGTCTCTTCGGAATCTGTCTGCGTTCTTAGCTTCGTTTATATAGTCGATCTCTTGGTATAAAATCCTGAAATTAAAAGGATGATCAGTTCTACATGCTTTGACGCCACAAGTTGGTAGGTGTTTAACTTATAAATACTTGAAAAACGAGACTTACAAGGCACATTCTTCGTAAATACCAACCCAATCTTTTGTACCAAATGCTTCAGTTTTCTGGAAATACTCGGCAATCAGCTTCAGATTTTCTGATTAAGAAAGCAAGCCATTTTCAGACCCAATGCCCAGAAGTTGTATTATATAACTCAGAAATTATTACTACATACTTAAATCAATATCGAAAAGTTTCTTGAGTCCGGGTCTTTGTACTTTCACTACCACTTTTTCGCCATTGTGCAACACAGCTCTGTGTACCTAGAGGAATACACTTGAATTATGATACAAACATCAATATGTAGATAAAATGTAAACAATATGATAAGCAAGTAGGTGTGCTTGAGGGTGTGGCTAAATGCCAAATACCTGGCCAAGGCTAGCTGCAGCTATGGGCTGCTCTTCAAATTCTCTAAACATTAGACTGATGGGAGCACCAAGTTCAGCCTCGATGAAGCGCTTTGCTTTCTCTGGAGAAAAAGCCGGGACTCTATCCTGAAACCAGTTTAAAAGAACAGTATGATACCAGTAGAGAATCATCTTATGCTTAGATTCAGAACCACGAGAAACGAAATAGCAATATGTACCTGCAACTTGGAAAGCTCATCCACGAATTCGCGTGGAAACAAATCCGACCTAGTTGAAGACAACTGTCCCAGTTTGATAAGCGTTGGACCAAGCTGCAATACACTCTCTCTCAACCATGAAGCTGTTGCTCTTCTTCGACTTTTCTGATTATATAACAACATTTCTGACTCATAAGAACAATAATATTGGTAGGTAGCCACTCAAAGAGTCAATGAGATTAGATGATGAAAGGTTTTACTTGTTTTTCTTCTGTGAATCCTCCAACATAAGACCATTTCGCGTTATCGAACAAGACCCGGATCCTCAGGGAAGCAACAAACGACCAAATATCAATAGTCCGTTGAAATGAGCTGTAATTTTCATTAGCCCAGCTAAAGCCTTCATCAGAAGGAAGAACCCTAACTCCTTCTACCGGTGGAGGAAGGGACGATTCTGCTTTCTTCATCGGCGCCTTAACCAAACTCGTTGACGCACCATTACTGTTTCTACTACTAACCAAACTAGCTCCATTAACAACTTTCTCCGCCGAACCATTCACTTTCTTAACATTATTCACACCATCTTTCCTTTTCATCACCTCACTAGCTGGAACCATCTTGATTGCACGTCCATTAATTCCTGGCTTGGAAGGCGATTCTGATTGTCTCATCTCAATACGAAATCTCTTTGACTTGATGCCAAAACACTGAGTAGCTTCCGTTGTGAAAGGATTCTCCAGAGAGCTACTGAAACCAATAGCTTTGGTTGTTCTTGCGGTCTCACTTCCATAGCAGCAGCTCTGAGAAGCTAATAATGCTGCCATTTCCACCTAACTCACAAGAAACCTACTGACCTGAAAAAAAAAAATCAATTCTTGTGAACATCATTGAGCAAGTATACACACCTGAATGCTTAGAGCATCCATTACATCAAAAAGCAACACAATTTAATAAAGAACCAAATGAATTCATATAATTTGAACGCATAGGAGACAATTATACACACAGTTATACTATATATATACACCTTAATGCTTTAGAGCAGCCATTACAGCAAAAAACAACAAAATTTTTAAAAAAGAATCAGCTGGATTCATAAAATTGGAATGCATAGGAGACAATTCTGCAACAAGCATCATTACATCATATGTAAAGCCTCCTCTTCTACAAGTACTGAACTACAACGATCATGAGAAGAAAAAAAGGATCAAAGCCTAACTTTTTTTGTCTGAATCCAACCAGAGGAACTTGATACACATACTATATATTATATACAAGTAAAGAGAAACCCAAATCACTGTACAACGATTAAAGCTTAAACTTTTACACGAATCCAACCACTTCAACCCAATAATTAAAAAGAATAAAACTTGAAAAAAGTCAAAAAGATGGAACCTTTAGTTTGAGTCCTGAAATGGGTTGAAAGAAAACAACCCAAACCCAGATAATTTCGTTACAGGAATCTTCAAAATCAGATACTAAGTAGAGATTTTTCTTTTGAAACTGAGAGACAATGAGAGGAATCGGTTGCGTATGGTATTGGTGTCGTCCTAATGAAACGTGTGCTGTTCCTCCAAATTTTTCCACCTCCGGACTAAAATTAAATTTTGTCCCTACACTAAGAAATTTGGTGCGTAAAAATAGGAAAAGAATCTTTGGGACTTTTGTTAGTACCAGATATGTTAATGGAAAGGAAGGTGCGTGTCTTGCTTCGCCTTCTCACGTTTAATGTGTGGTCAGTCCAGTAAGAATGTGTTCTTGTTCCTCATAATTAAAAAAAAAAATTGTAAATTGATTTAAAGTTAAACAATGTAATTAGTGGGTAATTATTAATGACATATGTTTTTGGTAAGTAAAGTAAACAATTGCTTATCAAATTGACTAATATAATGCATAATAACAACAACCACTTGCAAATGCTAAACATAGGAGAAAAATATTAATCCACAACACATAATTAACCAAATAGACTTTCATTTTAAAAATTCTACAACCACAAAAAAAAAAAATATATATATATACAACCTAATTTTCTAAAACAAAAATTTCAAAGCTACACCATTACCAACCATACTCTACATTGGTAAAATTTCAACTATATTCCATTATTCTACAAAAAAAAAATCCCACCTCTTAATTTATCCATTCATCTCATTTTACTGACTAATTTTCATTATATCATGAAAGATTTGTAAAATAAAATCCAATCCAATTGATCATAACCTGAAACACTGATAAAAAAAAATCATTGGGTTATCAAATTATGTGTGGAGTCTTTGTAAAAATTCAACAAAAGTAATTACTGTTTTGTAAACCAATCAGAATGAATTAAAAAGGAATTTAATGGAAGGATGAGTTAAAAAAAAAGTGGGGATACCAATAGGCAACATCAACCACAAAAAGAGAGCAAAAACTTGATCAAAGATTTATGGCTACGGTTACTCATTTCTCCGGCCATTTCCTCCGGCCAATTGTAAGTGATTGCCGGAACAATGTGACCACTCGTTTCCTCCCTGTTCCAAGGACGTCCAAGCTTCGACGGCCGAGTATGAGTGTTCGAGTGAGCAACACCAACAATAACAACAACATGGAGCAGCTCGTTGAGTTCTTATACGAAGATCTTCCTCATCTTTTTGATGACCAAGGAATCGATCGAAATGCTTATGATGAGCGTGTCAAGTTCAGAGATCCCATCACCAAGCACGACACTATAACTGGATATCTCTTCAACATTTCGTTCTTGAAGAATGTCTTCACTCCTCTGTTTCAACTTCATTGGGCTAAACAGGTCTTTGCTTACTTTCAAGTTTCAATCTTTACCTTAAATTTTATAAATCCTCCTCTGTAAAATAACATATTTGGATGGTTTAATGCCATTGTCTTGAGATTCCTGGAAAGATTAGTTTTTTTGCACTTTGAACTATAACTATAGGTTATATAGAGTATAATGCTAGACTGATGATGCAATTGTTATAGACAGGTCCATACGAGATAACAACAAGATGGACTATGGTAATGAAATTCTTGCCTTTACCATGGAAACCAGAGCTTGTCTTCACAGGGACATCAATCATGGCTGTTAATCCTGAAACTAAGAAATTTTGCAGCCATCTGGTATTGTTTGGCATGTCTTTATCCTTTTGTTCTTGTGAATTCTCCTTTTGGTGTGGTTTAGTTATTACATATTGATGTGTGCAGGACTTGTGGGACTCTATCAAGAACAATGATTACTTTTCTCTAGAAGGTCTTGTTGATGTATTTAAGCAGGTGACTTGTCTCTCATTTGTTTTTCTTGGTACGAATCAAGCCTCTTTGGAAATGGTTAATAGTGAGCTATAGCTTTACTTTTCTCGCAGTTACGGCCATATAAAACGCCTGACTTGGAAACTCCAAAGTATCAGATACTGAAAAGAACAGCAAACTATGAGGTTTACATATCTTTCTTCTTGTTGATTGAATTGTATTGGCTTAGTTCACCAATATGCAAAAATTTTCCTTGTAAATGGAAAATGTGACGCTTGGTTTGATACTGTTTTGTCAGGTCAGAACGTATGAACCCTTCATAGTGGTGGAGACAAACGGTGACAAGCTCTCTGGCTCTTCAGGTTTTAACAATGTTGCTGGGTGAGAGCTGATGCCAATTTTTGTCCATAAAATTCTTCTGTCATTTCTGTGTTTGATATGACAAAGGCTACCTAATAAAGGTACATATTTGGAAAGAACTCGACGATGGAGAAAATACCGATGACAACTCCAGTGTTTACTCAAGCAACAGATGCTGAACGTTCTGCTGTGTCAGTACAAATTGTCATTCCATCAGGAAAAGATCTCAACAGGTAAAGCTAATCATGTATATTTTAAGTCGACATTGCGGTAATGGGACTGACTGAGTAAAGGATTTTTCACTTGCTTGTGCCTCTAGTTTACCGATGCCCAATGAAGAAAATATAATCTTGAGGAAGTTGGAAGGCGGCTTTGCTGCAGCAGTAAAATTCAGTGGGAAACCGACAGAGGATGTTGTCCGCGCAAAGGAGAATGAACTGAGGAACAGTCTGAGTAAAGATGGTCTTAAAGCTAAGAAGGGTTGTATGCTTGCTCGTTACAATGATCCAGGACGAACATGGAGCTTCATAATGGTATGGTCCGAGCTCTAGCAAAATTTGGTGTCTAGTTAGAAAAACATCTTTTACTCTTATTTGTGTCATACAGTGCTGTCATCATGACCAAAATCGGTGTTAGCATGTGCAACTAGAGCATTTCAAATTATCCCTTGATTTAACATGGCCTATAATTTGAAAGATGACCTACAAATAGTTTGAGACTACTCTCATGGTTCTTGATCATTTCTTTCGGTTGCGCCTTCTTGCATTTTCATCATAAACATGGCCTATAATTTTATACAATGTCTTGTATTTTGCAGAGGAACGAAGTTATCATATGGCTTGAGGAATTCAGTCTGGATTAGCTCTCTGCTTGGCCAAATTTTATCATAAGACTACACATGGGGGAAAGATATATGAATAGGCTCAGTGTACTTTTTAGTTTGTGCAACAACTGTAATATCACCACTTTCCAACCATGAATTGTATAGCTACAGGCTACAGCAATAAACTTGCTCATTTTTTAACTATTTCATACATAAGAGTCAATTCCAGGATGTGATCAAGTATATCTATATTGTGTGAGATGAATCATTTCAGCTCTTGGTTCATGATTTTGCCGTCACGATTTCTGTCGAACATTTGGAATATCTGGGCTAGCTCGGCTTGATCCATATTAATTTATTGTAAGCTTTTGAAAAGAAGAGAATGGATGAGAAAAATTTCCTTCACAAGAATCTTTATACAAGTTTTGCTGGCCGTTTCCTTTCGATTATGTTCCAAGTTTGGTTCGGATCCAGCAATGTAGAGAGAATGAAACTAGTCGATGCAAATAAGCAAGTGATTTATTGTATATGAATGAATACTCCTAATTTCTTTTACAAACTTTTTGCGTACAACGCACCACCGTGAAAACATATAAATTGTTTTCTCCATTGATACTAATTTCGCCATTACTTCCCAAGATTTGATTTGGACTGTTTCCTAGACATATTTGGACTGTTTCCTAGACATGTTTAAATGATTTAAGTAAAATCAGAAAATTAATTAAAATGGCTTATGAACATGTTATTTAATATTAATTGATTGGTTAAACAGTAACCGATCACATCAGGTTGTTGGTCCTCAGAGAACTGTACAGACAGTGATACATCTTTGTCTTTAGTACTGGATTCCTGCTACTGAAACATTAGTATGAATATTGGGCCTCACTTTAGTTTGCATAAGAATGTGACCTCTGACATCTTCATGTGAACGCTGCTTGTTTCTAGGTACTGGTTCCCCTTATGTCTTCCTCCTCGTCTCTCTCCTTCAACCCTCCAAACTCTTCAGTGTCAACGTATCCATCACAGTTGAGATCGATCTTCTCGAACATTTGCACCAAGTCTTTGTCTGGAATGTGATTCCAAGATTTGCCAATGACTCTATAAGCTAATCTAATATGCACCAATCTTACGAGAAACTACTAAATTAACACGAAGATTTTGTATCAACTTTGCCATCTGAGATTATATGATCATGATCATAGGCAGCTATAGCAATGAAATTTACCCAACTAATTTGAAACTCATCTGTCTAAAAGTACTTAAAACTTATTTCTCATCACCAAACCATTAAAATCCAATGCATCGACAGACTACATTATCCCTTACTGAAATGAAAATTAGAATCCGTTTCTTCTACCTAGTCCTCCAATACTGCCTCTGTGAGTTTGGCCATACAACTTTGTTTCTTAATCTTCAGTTGAATCTCTTCAACAAGCAATGCCTTCCATTCATCGCTCAACTCTTTCCTTTCCTTAGCTCCGATGGATCTCAACTTCTGAATCATCAGCTTCTGTGCACTTTTACTTAACCCCTGAAACATTGTCTCCTCAAGTGCGTCCTGTAGAGCACACAGCTCATCCTCAGCGTTATCTCCCTCATTCTCCATCCCACCAGTTTCATTCTCCACATGTTTGTCAACACAGTCAGAAGGTGCTTCTCCATCCCAAGAGTAGTCTTTTGCTGATCCATCACCATTGTTGGGTTCATCTTCCTTGCTGTTCTTCCCACCAGCCTCATCCTCCACGTTTTTGTCAGCATTTTCAGAAGGTAATTCGTCGTCAGACTCGCCTTTGGCTGACCCATCATCATTCTCGAGAACAATACTTATCACTCCTTCGGGTTCCACAGAAGCCCCAACCTTATCCAAAAACAATATTTTGCATACATATTAGAACTCATCACCCAAACTCTACACATGAGCTAACCAGAGGATGGATATAATGCAAGTATAACACAATTACCTTGCTTTTGCTCATCGGTGTGGTCACCTTAGCTTGATCCACATTCCCATTATCCTTCCCCCATATAGCCAAGGACAAGTCAAACATCTTAGAGTCATGAGCCACAGTAAAGGACGGCTCTTTCACCAAATTATCCTGAAACTTCGCCTTCAACTTCCTGATCTTACGCAGGACTTGATCCTTAGAGAATTTAATCTCAATGTCATCTTTAATATACTTAACAAAAGCAGTTGAATCAGCAGAGTACTCCACTCCTTTCTCCTTCCGGAAATCAACAATACCCTTTCCACATAAAAGTTAAAAACCAGACGCATATAAGCACACAAAACCCATTACATAAAAAATGCAATAAAAACACAATCCAGATTTGAGTAAAGTAGAAACCTTTAGTATGACAATCTCATCATCTTTACTCCAGAATATCTTTGGACTAGGAGCCGTATAAGACAATGGTGTAGTCGTAGTAGCCTTCCGCTTCTTCCTACTCATCAACAACGTCTCCGACGGAGAAACTTGGCCGTTAAGTCCAATCTCTCCCTCAGTGTCACTGCAATCATCACCGGACGCAATCCGTTTCTTACCAGACATCCTAACACAGACGTAATTCAGAGACAAAAAGGGTCAAATCTCCGTTACATTACAACAAAAGGCGATAAAAAAAAAAAGTTACGATTTTGAAAACGAAATGAAAACTTACGGCGATAAGTTTTAGGAGAAGAAATGGAGACAGAGAGGAACAGAGAACCCTAAAGCTACTTCTTTACTTGTGTTCGGATACTGCAAATGCCATGCCGTTTAGTAATTCGGTCCATTTCATGCCGTTTCTTTCATAAAGACAAAAAGATATTATTTTGATTGTGGAAATATTATAAAGTTAGCAAGCAAATCAAGAAAAGATTCGTTTTTTCTTCCTACTCTTTGGTCCTTAACTACAGACATTCACCGGGAAGAAAGAGGAAGAGAAAACCTCAGACGAACAACTATGGCATCGACTCAATTAGCAGGCAAATGGGTTCAGGTCAAAATCCTCTCTTTTCTCTGAGATTTCTGCTTCTTTTGTGCTTCTCCTAGAGACTAATCTGGACTTTACATAAACTTATAAATCTCTGTCAAACGATTTCTAGAATCTCTGTTATTCGATTTTTATTGAATTGTATGAGATTAGCTTCTATTGTGTTTCTTAACTCGTTTGACATTTGACTGATTCTCTTGGATTTTGTCAGTAAAATTTTAATCTTATCCTGCTAATGATCAGTCTGATTCGAAAGTTAATCTCCTACTTTATGCTCTCTCTGATCCAATATTTGATTAGTTTCGGATGAGTTTGTCACTATTGTCTTCTAGATTTTGCTAATGATCAATTTGGTTCTACAGTTAATCTCGTATGAACAAATGTTATTAGACTATTGGATTGATGAGTTTGTCATTATTTAATGTGTGCTGAGTCATTTCTTTTGTTTGTTTCTGATTGATGGATTAGAATATACTCTGTTGATTTGATCAAGTATTTGAATAACTTATCTTTGTTTTGTTGTCTTGTTTTTTTATTGTGATCAGCTTAAACAGAAGGGAACCGGACCAGGAGCAAGAAGCTCTCATGCCATTGCTCTTGTGGGAAACAAAGTGTATGCCTTTGGTGGAGAGTTTGAACCGCGTGTTCCCGTTGACAACAATCTCTACGTTTTCGACATCGAGACTGAGACATGGTCGATTCAAGCGACTTCAGGTGCTGCTCCTCCTCCTAGAGTAGGTGTTGCCATGGCTGCGGTTAAGGATGTCATCTACTTCTTTGGTGGCCGGGATGCGACTCACCAGGAGCTAAACGAGCTCTACTGTTTCAACACGTCCACCAATGAGTGGAAGCTACTCTCCTCAGGGGAAAGTGGTCCTGAAAACCGAAGCTACCACTCGATTGCTGCGGATTCTCAGAATGTGTATGTGTTTGGTGGGTGTGGAGTTAATGGGCGTCTCAAAGATCTATGGGCGTACAATGTTGTTGATCAGAAATGGATTAAATTCCCGTCTCCTGGAGAAGCCTGTAAAGGAAGAGGTGGTCCAGGGCTTGAAGTAGTTGCAGGGAAGATTTGGGTGGTATATGGATTCACAGGAGAAGAAGCTGACGATGTCTACTGTTTCGACATAGCTAAAGGAGAATGGAAAGAAGTCGAGACAAAAGGCGAGAAACCATCTGCAAGGAGTGTGTTTTCGACTGCTGTTGTTGGGAAACAGATATTGATATCTGGTGGGGAGATTGATCCAAGCGATTTAGGACATATGGGAGCAGGTTGTTTCATAGGTGATGCTTATGGTCTTGATACAGAGACGTTCGAATGGAAGAAATGGGAGGATGGTGTCGGATCAGAGGAGCATCCCGGGCCTAGAGGATGGTGCGCATTCGCTGCTGGATCACGAGATGGTGAGGAAGGACTTTTGGTTTACGGAGGGAACTCGCCGAGCAATGACAGGCTTGATGATATTTTCTTCTTCACTCCCAATGCTACTCAAGTGATTGGTAACTAAGTGTGACTTCGTTTTTCTTGTTGAACCAATCTGGTGATGGGTCTGTGTTTTCTTAACCTTTTGGAGTGGGTGAAATTTAAGTTTGCTTTATCTATGTCTTTTGTACAAGACATCTTTTGCTGTTGTGTAATACTATAGTACGAAGTTGAAAGTTGAAACCACTAAATGACTTGTTAGTAACTTAACGATACTGATACACAAGCACTGGAGTTAACCAAGTATGTTACACTTGGTCCGCACACTAAACTATACTATTGCATGCTGTTCCTTTTATTTTTCCCACTCACACAAATTACAAAAAAGAAAATCTTTAAAAAGTTAAACTGTTTATTTCGAATGAGAAGAGAAGATATGGAAAGATTCTGATTTTGATTTTTTCTCATCTCTTCATATTTCCCTTTTTTGCGTTAAGGAAAATATTCGATCTGAAATATAAAACCCTACAAGATACCATTAACTTCATCTTTCCGTTTCTCATTTTTCTCTCTGTTTTCCTTGAGTCAGAGTTTGCTCCAATTCTGTAAGCACGATTCTAAATCGTTTTGATCTCTTTCTCTCTCTCTTTTTGTTTTTATTAATAACTGTAACTCAAACCTACGATGATGGATTTACGGTTTAATATTTGAAATGTTTCTAATGCAGGATCAGTTATGAATAACGAAGTAGTGAAAAGAAGGTTTATAGAAAAAGTTGTTCCTATCATCTATCTTGATGATGATGATGATCTTATGCCTGATTACAACTACAAGTTGTTCTTGGATCAACTTACAGATGATGGCCCTAGTGTCAACTACTTAGATCGTCCTCTTAAATATGAAGATGACATTGATGGTACTGGCTCGGTGACATCAAAGGTTGGTAATGTGGTTATAATTCGAGAGACAGAACACAAGAACAGAGTTTCTAAACAGAGAGAGAGGAATAATGCCGAGCTTAAGGCTCAGATTGAAAGAGACAACAGAGTTGCTGCACGAAGAAAGAGGAAGGTTGCTGAGTTAGAGGAATGTGCAAGTGCAAGTAGAGACAACAGAGTCAGGAGGAGGAAGATTTCAGAGGTTAAGGCTGAGAATCTAAGTGATGTTCGGTTGGTTAGTGACCAGGATTACATGCAAGAAGACAACAATGTTCGGAACTTTCTAGAGGTTGAGGTAGAGGTTGGGACTATTAGTGTTCAAGAAGACATTCAACGAGACAGCAAGATTGCTGAAGCTGAGGAGGTTTCTGTTGAGGCTTTAAGAAATGTTCCAGTGAGCCAAAGGAACGAAGGAGCAAGTGTTGAGAGAAGGAAGAAGCATGTTGGGATTGTCGATGAGGATTACATGAGCTACCTCACATGGCTTGTAGATTCTCTTAAAAAAGATTCCAATACAACTAAGCATATGGAGAATCTACAAAATGATCAGTCTCATTCCGATCCTCCAGTTTCGGATGCTCTAAAAGAATCCACAACTGTCCCTGAAAAGAATCTGCTCGTAAAAGTGAAGGAAGAGCTAATAGATCTTGAGCCTTGGTATGAGGATTCTGATATAATTGCGGTTAGTAATTCTCCGTTTTTGGATGGAGACGGCACACCATTCGTGGTATCCAAGAGTGCGATTAATCTCGACGAAGGAAGCAAAAGGGATGAAAGTAGTAGTTGCTGGTTTAAAAAAGAGCTAATAGATGTTCTGAAAAAACCATATGATGAAAGAGAGTTAAGGAGGCTCTCTAAGGAGGTATCACTTAAAAGACCAATTACTCGATACAGAGAATTTCGAAAAGGAAGAGAAAAGAGTTGCAAGACTAATGAATTGGGACAATCTTATCTCGAGAGGTACTCTGATTTCGACGAAGTATACAAGCTTGTGGATCGTGTTGATAAGGCAAAAGCTTTGAAGTTGCTGCGTGGTTTTTTCTTTTACTTGGAAAATGTTTCTCATGATGGTGCTTTCAAGCCTTGGGAGAAGAGTAAACGATGCTTGATGTAAACTAAGTTTAGTATCTATCTGTTGTTTTCAACTTGATTATGGCTGTTACTCTTTCTTTTTTTTTTCAATTGTTGTTGTTGTTGTTGTTGAGATTGACTATCTGATCTAGAGTAGTTTCTTGTCACCCGAAAATCTGGTTAGTTCAATGTCTCAGACTTGCTGATCTCATATTACAAAAACTGAAGGAATAATGAGTCAAGGCCTTAGTTTGTGGTGGAGTATTGGGTTTAAGAGTTGAATCAAAAGCTATAAGAAACAATACGGAAAACCAAAAATCAGACTCACCCTGTATACACATTTCCTAAATATGTACATGGCTATTAGAGAATTACATGTTAGGAATATGAACCCAAGAGGTACACGAAACCTCAAGGTCTCTAGATGGAGGAACCATAGGGCTCATGAGTCATGTTGACTCACCTATTCCCTTCTGAATCAGCATATCATACACTTTGCCTACTTTACTCGGCTCTACTTTGAAGAAGCTATAAGCATCAGATTTTTTCTTTATCTGCCCTTTCTTTATTTCGCTTGTTAAGGTTTCCAGCATCTTGAGATAATGTGCAGGCAGTATTCTGGTCTCGTTGCACAAATTTTTTTCCTGCACAAAGCACACAAGCTTCAATCTCTAAAACCACTGGAAAAATGTCACAAAATCAATAATATCACAAATAAAATGAGAAGCACCAAATTGGGAAATATAGTTCTTACGGTCTCCGAAAGTAAGTCAGCCCCAAGGAGACCACTGACGTCCCAATTGTCCAAAGAGCTTGAGATTATTGGAACAGTGTTCTTCGGGAGTGAGTTAGAACCAAAGGGCTGCAAACTTCTTGGTAATCCTCTTGGACTTTTTAGTGTTTTACCAGCAATACTGCCTGGTGTACCGTGGCTCAGCCGCAGCGCACTTTCTTCAGCTTCCTTCTTTCTCTTTTCTTCTATATATTTATTTGCATCTGAAGTTGTTCTACAACCAGCAGTTCTAGCTTCCTGAAACATATAACAAAACCTCTACTTTATATACCATACTGATTGAGTTTGCTTTCATTGCTCAAGCCTTGTAAAATTAGAAATATCAAACCTGAAGATCCTGGATTCTTTTGAGAAGCCTGTGCTCCTCAATGACTTTTTCAACCAGCTCTCTGTGCTCTTCTTTGGAGTGGAATCGTGCAAAGACCTTGCAGCTTTTGTATATTTTTTTCTCTTCCACTGAAAGGCTCATCTCAAATTGATCAGGGTGTAGTAAGTTTCTTTCCAGAACGAATTCCTTCCTCCGCTTCCTCTCATCAAGCCTGCCAATAGAGTCAAAGCAAGATCTTGGCTCCAGCATTGAGTTCTGACCAAATTCTTTGGATTAACAAAGTTTGTTTCTGTGATAACTGTACCTCTTCGAGTAAATATGAAGAACCTGCAACTTCTGCTCACGCTCAGCATCCGTATCAGAATCCTTAAATTCCATGTCTGCGAGTAGTTGCTCAGCATCGTTATCATGTTCGATCTCAAATTCTTCCCTCTTTAAATTGTAGCCATATAACTCTGTTGCTAATGGAACTTTCTCTCCATGAAGTCTCGGTTTCTTTTCCCCAACACTTCTGTCCGATTGTTGTTTCGCAGCTGAGACAGAAGATTTTTAGTTTCTTAGATTTGTATGTAAATTAAGGTTTGTTCCCTTCAAATATCACTTTGCATAAAAACTTATTTCACAATGTACAAACCTTCCAACTTCACGTTGTCCTTAGCCTGTGGTCCATGGGCTTTCTTCTTGACTGTCCAAAAAATTCATTACTTTACATTTGGAACCATGAAAACGACAACATTTGATAACTTGCTTCTTTAGCAAAAAACATCTACAGCTTTATATATAGGCAGACGATAAAAGCTTTTGAAGACAAGTGACACATACCTCCAGCTAAGCCAGACAACGGTTGATCTATTGCATCTTCCTTCCCTGAAGCTTCATGTCTGTCCATTGAAACATAGAAAGATTAAAAAAGACCATTCATCACTGTAAACCTAGGGAAATTATTTTTGCAACCATAAGCACATACTTGATTTCAGCTGACCCTGGCGACTGTGCTTTTGGAGATAGCTTCACGAGTGCAGGTATTTCTATAACAAACAGAAGATAAGCCCAGAACTACCATTATTCTCCTTTCAAGGTCAATACGGGAGTCCCAAATTAACAAGCAACCCAACTAATAAATTCATAGCTGACCTCTTTTCACTGCATGGTCTTTGCTCATAGCAAGAAGCTCCTCTTTGCTCTTTCCAATTGTATGGGACAAGTCCTACACAGTGAGGAGCTTGTGTAAATAAACAAGCCTATGGATCAGTCAACTAACTATCTGAAGACGTGTTTTCATCAATCCTTACCGGAAGTGGAAAACACGGTGACTGCATATATTCAGAATTGAAGTGATCAATACAATCTGCCTTTGTCTTACTGCCGACATAGTCTGCAACTTCTTTCCAATTCCCAAACCCGTATGTCGCAATGGCCTAAAACATTAGAGATACCCCCAAGAGTCAGATAAAATCTCCATCAAGGTACAGTCACAAACAAAAAGAAATCTGGCAGAAATGAATAGCAATTACCTCAAGAAGAAGCATCTCTTCATCAGCATTCCAATCAGAAGAAACAAGCGGAAAAGACAAATTGTCCTGTCACACAAAGGGTGATTCAATCAGCACAACCATAATAACTATCTAGTTACTATTCAGCTGATAGAGTGTTAGACTTACCATAACCCGATATGGGTGACTGCTCTTGTGTCGACTAAGCTCAGCGCCAATAGAAAAACACTCCACACAAAGATCAAAATCCATACAAACAGCACATTTGAAACGAACCAAACCAGTCAAGTCTTTATCACAATAGTTACAACGGTAAACGCCAGCCTTCCTCTCATTCCCAGCTTCAGCTCCTACATTGCATTTATAAATGAATACAATGTAAGAACTTTCAGAAACATCTAGAAATGTAACAACTTCATGTCTAATTGCTTAGGTGAAAGGGATACATACCAATGGAAACTGAAGCTGCTACACTCTCAGAACCCAAAGACAACTTTTTCCTTTTAGATTTCCTGAAATCAAAAAACAAACAAACCAAAAACCTCCACTTTAATCAAACATGGCAATAACCACAACTAATTTGATAACCAAAGATTCCAGAAATGTATTCCACAGAAAACCCTAGACGAATTCGAGCTAAAAAAAAGGATAAAGATTGAAACTTTATTACAAACCCTGGATTGGGATCTTCTTCAGCAGGACGAGAAGCTAATTTCGAACGACCCATCGTCACCAAGCTCGCAACTTCTCACCGGAAAATTGAAGAGACGATAAAAAGAGTGAACAAAAAAACGAAAATGACCAAATTACCCTTGACAAGAGTCAATATTTATGTTTAACACCATCTTTAAACCCTACGGCAGTTCTGGCTTCTCCTTTGTAACCTAAACCAATCCACAAAGTTGCTTCTACGGTCGCCGGAAAATTCAAAGTTCTGTCTTTTACCGAATTATACAGGAAGGTAAGATTGTTTGGAAGTAGAAAGTCTTCAGCTTTTGGATTCAGTTGTTTTTCTGAAACCTCGGATTCGATGTTGTATGTGTAGTAACTATGGTGGGGGTTTCTGTGGGTGAGCAACACTATATTGAAGATGGGATTGCTAATGATCTTCGTGCTGATGGTCGGAGAAGATTGACTTACCGTGATATCAGAATCGAAACTGGTGTTATTCCGCAGGTAATGTAATCATCTAAGAGCTTCTCTGTTTCTCGTATCTGCTTCCTATAGCTTTAGTTTTGAGAAATTTGCTTTCTGCAGGCTAATGGTTCAGCAAAAGTGAAATTAGGTGAAACTGAAGTGATTGCTAGTGTAAAGGCTGAAATTGGGAGGCCAAGTGTGCTCCATCCAGATAAAGGAAAGGTTGCAATTTTCATTGATTGTAGTCCAACAGCAGAACCGACATTCGGGGTGAGTGTTTCTATGATATGGTATGGTTTTGGTTCTGTGTAGCATTTATCAAGTCTATGCTCATGTTCTCTTGGTGATTATGTGCTTGATTGGAATCATAACTTTTGTCCTGAAGCTCTATGGTGTTAAGTCTCTAGGCTGCTAATTCGTTTTTCGAACTATTGTTGTTACTTAGGGGAGAGGTGGTGAGGAGTTGTCTTCTGAGCTTGCTTTGGCTCTTGAGAAATGTCTTCTAGGTGGAAAAAGCGGAGCAGGTCTGCCATTCTTGTTTATGCAATGCTCTTTTTTACATGCACATTGTCATGCTTTCAGTTTGTAATGTTTATGGCTATTCTTTTTTTTTGGTAATAGGGGCTAGTATAAATTTGTCTTCGCTTTTGATCAAAGAAGGAAAAGTCTGCTGGGACCTTTATATAGATGGTCTTGTCATTAGTTCGGATGGGAATCTATTGGATGCTCTGGGTGCTGCCATTAAGGTAATTCTTGTGATATATCATTTCATTTACTCTCTTACCACATAGTCCTAGTTTGGTTGCGAATGGTGATTAGTCAGGATCATGAGAAAGTAAAGTCCTCAGAATGTAGGAAACTTAAAGTACACAGCTATTTCGTTTAAGTACTTGTAGATCATCTCAGTCTATTTGTCATGGTTGTGGCCTCATAATTCATAGCTTTACGATATGTTGCAGATTGGTAGTTTAATAAACTCAAAAGCTATATTTCTCAAGCTTGATGGCAAGCTTTAATGTACTTGTTGACTATGTTCCTGCAGGCTGCTTTAACCAACACTGCTATCCCACAAGTCAAACTTTCAGCTGAAGTGGCAGATGATGAACAACCAGAGATTGACATCAGCGACGAAGTGTATCAACAGTTTGACACTTCAAGTGTCCCAGTCATAATCACATTAACAAAGGTAATAACATCTCAAAACTCTTGATTCACATTGAAACCTTGTCATTTAAATTTATCTAATCTTAGTGACATCCGTGAAAAAATGCTTCTTCCTCAGGTGGGAAAGCATTATATTGTTGATGCGACAGAGGAAGAAGAGTCTCAGATGAGCTCGGCTGTGTCCATATCCGTGAACAAGGCAGGACACATATGCGGATTAACCAAGAGAGGTGGGTCTGGTTTAGACCCGAGTGTCATTCTCGACATGATCTCTGTAGCCAAGCATGTATCAGAGACTCTGATGACCACTATTGATTCAGAGATTTCAGCCGCAGAGGCAGATGAAGAAGACTGAGAGCAGAGACTTTGCCATTTCGAGAAACTCAAAAGGTTCAAGACAAGGATCAATGTATCTATGGAAAATCTAAATGTGTCTCTTGAAGACAAATCCATTTTTACTTGTGTTCTAGTTGTTATAAATGCTTTGTATCTTGCCATTAAATTTTGATTAAAGAAAGAGAGTGGAAGGGGATTCTGTTTGTTTAATCCATTGTTTATGGATCGATCTGTGTTGAAGAGTGAAAAAAAAGACATAACTAGTTTAGAAAAGGATTTTGTGATATATTTTGGGAGAAGAGATTTTTGAGGAAATGAGATAGAGGTCAGAATCAGATATAGAAAGAAGAGAAAGATTAGTGGTCCATGATTAAACCCAAAGGTCAGCTGACCAATGATGATCACGTGTTTCTCAGCTTTGTGTTTGGTAATTACTTCCAAGTACAATACTAATCTGTTGAATTATAATCGTCTACCTGATGAATAACACAAAAATATCAAAACTTTTAACAAGTTGACTAAAAGAAAAGTAAAAAAAGAAGAGCTTTACGGTGGTACGGAGATACGGCGGCGCGTGGCAGGGGAGAAAGGCGCGTGGAGTGGGGTGTGGAGAAAAAAGAAAAGCAACACACTTTCGATAATGGACCCATTTGTCCCCATCGACCCCGACGCTTCTCTATCTTCTTCTTCTCTTCTCTATCTCTCTCTCTCTCTTCAAACCCTAAAAACAAAAACAAAAACAAAAAGCACGCATTTTTGCAAACTGTTAAGTTCCATGAATCCTCTCTCTCTCTCTTCTCAAGATTTTTTCACTAATCTCAAAGCTTAAATCTCGGATCTCTTACAGCTGTCTCTCTTTAGGTAGGTTTTGTCTTTCAGATTTGAGAGAGCAGTTATGATGAGGAACTCTCTTGTTTTCTTTTCTTTTCATTTTTGATTTCGATGGAGAATGATTTGTTTTGGGATTTTTCTGTAGAGGAGACCACTACCACCATGAGTAGAGACCTCCCTCCTGAGCCTCTTGATTTCTTCATCTGGACTGTTGAGGTAAATTCATTTCAATCCAATCAATTTCTTCAATTCGTATGGTTCTTGTGTTGATTGATTCATCAGAGTTGTTAATTGAGCTTGTTTTTATCTTAATTGAGTCATTTTGAATCCACTTATGGGTTCATTTGATCACAGCTCCTTGTATGAGTCTAGTTTTGTTTTAGGATTGGTTTTGGATCCAGTTAGGTGGTAGATTGATTTTTTAGAACTGGGATTGTTAATTTTTGTTTGTGATATTTGGGTACTCTGGTAGTTCTTAATGGTGTGTGTTAGGTGTAACCTACTAACCGTTGATTGCAATTACATTGATCAAGGTCGAAATCGTTGTATTACTACTTACTACCTATTTAGGAAGCTGAAGTCTCACTAGTGGGTTGGCTCATTTAGTTTATGATGTTACTTGTTGTGATCTGTGTTTGTTGATGTATACTTGCTTGGAAATGGTTTTACCTCAGGGTATCACTGGTGATTTCAGTGATGTTTTGTTGATTTTCAAAGCAAAAAGAAACTCCGTGAATACGATACAGTTTGTTTTGTGAGAATGAGATAGAATTTTTGTCCACTCGTGTATAGATGCTGGTGGTTGTGTTTGTTGATAGTTTTTGCTCTGTCAGATGCTGTTTACTCTGTATTTTGGTCTGTTTGTTTTGAATTTATGTGCACCAAGAGGTCTTGTAGATGAGAAGTTATGTTCTTTTTTTTACTTTAGGATGTTGGATCTTGGCTAGAGGAGATAAACCTTGGGAGTTACCGTCAGATTTTCAAAGAAAATAGTGTGAATGGAGAATATCTAGAAAGCATGTCTGTGTTTACAACCGAACAGATCCTTCACTTCATACGTAGGCATCACATGAAGTGGGGAGACTTCATTACCCTCTGTAAAGAACTCAGAAGGATTAAAGGTTTTTTCTTTTTCTCTCCATCTCAACTTAAGTTGCTACAGAAATTTGATCAAGTAGAGGATTGTGTGTGTGTTTTGAACAGTGGCTTGCTTGAAAGGCGAGCAGAGAGTTCGACGGCCATGGTGGGCACCGTCTTGTCTCTCAGTAGTCTTTGTTAAGGCCGCTAAACGCAACCGACAGTCCCGTGTTGTATCTCTTAAGCTTGAATCTTGACATTACACTTTGGCTGTTTATGTACGTACTTGTCTCTCTCTTCTCTTTCCCTTCTTTTTTCTTTNNNNCCCCCCCCCCCCCCCCCCCTTTTTTTTTTTTTGGTTTGGGTTTGTTTATGGAGATAAAAGCTACATGCACTAGGCAGAAGAAACACAGTTTAAGCCAAAAATCTGTTTGGCTTGATAAAATCTTGCAAGAAGAAGATAATTTATGGTTTTTGTACTTTGATGTATACAACAAAGTTTGTTCTCATATGTTTAATTATGGCTTGTGCAATATTTACGTGACAGATAATAGCATGGCTAGTCCAAGGTAACTTATCATTGTGAGTAGAAAAAAATTCCAATGATTTTGGACACTGATGAGGTAATACATGCAACGAAGTTGTAAAAACTCATGTTAAATTTTCAAAACCAGCATCGGTGGTTAATATTCTTATCATAAATGTTCTGCAATAATCTACTTTTAAAAGAGCACACAATGTTCTTGGTCAAAATCGTCCCGAGAAAATATCATAGACTTTGGCATGTAGCTCATTTCATGTTCCTCTTTGGAGATTAGCACTTTTGGTATCTCTCATCGAGCCCGCTATATATATCTTCAGAGAAGTGACATACGACTTGACAATTCCATAAAAAGCCACGTTCTATGATTCACGTTTTTGTAAGATAATTAGCAAAGTCAATCTTCCATAATCCTCCTGGTGATATTAACTAGCTCATAGTTGATGCAAAACTTCACAAATCAAATAGTCTCATAAGTCTTAATTACCTATAAATTGATGATCTGCTTATTTATTTTCCTACTATTTGGTGAGGTTTGTAACATCGTTTCTTTCTATGCCGAATATTCACTTTTGCATGCTCTACAAACAAGGCCGGCTCAAATAAATATCGGACCCTGAACAGATTAATTCTATATGCCTTTAAAACTAATATTTCCAATAATTTGGACCCTAAATATGGAAAAATTAACCCTAAAATACAAAGGAATTTTTAAAATTTCAGCAGGGTCAGAGACGGGCATGTCTACAAGATTTGGATGTTGTTTGAATTTTTTTTTTTTTTTTCAAATTCCTTGAAATGTTTTTTTACTTCTTGTTTATAACTCTTTTGATATATGAGAATTAGATGATGACGAACGGCATAATCTTACTTAAGAATATTAAAGCAAAATCAGTTCGAAAGAAGTTAACCCAAGAATCATACAGTTGTTCCTACTCATCAGGCATGCATATGCAATGCTAATATCTCAGATTTTTGGTCGGGTTCTTGACATTCACACCTTTCATGATACGATCCAATAATACTGTGATGTTGGTGTATGTTTTCGTTGGGGTCTCGTTTGGATATTGGTGTCTTTTCGTTTTATTAGCTATATTCATTTTACAATCATAAACACGGATACATATTTTCCATTTGCATCTAATTAAAATATATATATTTTAGGTGATGGTCCCAGACGTTTCTTACAATTATTACAAACATGGATACATATTTTCCATTTGCATCTAAAATATATATTTTTTTAGTATAGAACTGTTGTGCTCACTGAAACACACACATACATATACACACTAAATTTTAACATATAAACTTAAGCATAAACCACGTACGAAACAAATACGATAAAAGTCCATTGTATTTGTTCGTATAAAGAGGTTCACTTTTCCGAATTAATGTGCATCCCAGGAGTCCAGGACCATATGATGATCACACTCAGCCGCAAAGTTAATTAACGTCCAAGGTAAAACGATTGATATATTCGGAAAAGTGAATATGAAAACCTTTTTTTTGGTCGGAAATGAATATGAAAACATATTTCAGATAAATATTAACCCCCACAGAAATTGTCTAAAACTATTAATGCTATAAACATGAGTGGAACAAGTATTTTGGCTATAATAAGCTATTTTCTCATAATTGACAGAGCTAATTATACTCCCTTTAAAATGGATCAACTAAGCTAATTATACTCCCCTGAAAACGAGACGTTGAGATAAAAATTGGGACTTCTAAAAATATGCATCCAATGCACTATATAAAGCTCCCGATGCATGACAAAATTTTCAGAAAACAAAAAAAAGAATAAAAAAAGTAAAAAAACAATA
>OVAP01000014.1:0-77314 GCA_900406295.1 Aurinia saxatilis | reverse complement strand
AAAAAAAAAAAAAAAAAATAAAAAAAAAAAAAAAAAAAAAAAAAAAAAAACCATATTCACATAAACTAAAAGAAGTTATAATTTTACAAATATACATATGTTTAATTATTTATCAGTTGAATAATAATGATTAATAAAAATGTCGTTTTAGGTAAATGGCAAATAAAAAAATCAATAAAAATGCAGTAAAAATATAGAACAACATACTTTGTAAAACAAGAAAAACACTTTGAAACAATCTTTTTAGTGGAGAGTAACGTTGAAAATAGAATGCAAAAGAATTTGTTTGATTTTATAACAAGTGCTGCATGTAAATGATAAATGATATGGAGAGGTTCAGTAAATGATATATTTGACTATGCATAGTTAAAGACTTTATGACTTTCGGCATTTGCGTTAAAAAAATCTTAATTAGTTTCTTTTGGATTTGAGTTCACATTTACAAAAATATCTTCCCTTGGTATAACTAACATATTCATAAGAAACTAAAGAAGTTGAGAAGGAAAAGCGGAATTTCATTTCATGGAAGGAAAGGGCTACTTACATAAACATAGCCACAAATATTAAAACCTTACGAAATTAACAATAAATTTTAGTGTATCAATGGAAACAGACAATGAAACTGAATGGAACTTTAGGGTGCTTTATATATACAAGAAGCCCAGCCCAGCAGCTGCATAAACAGTAACATTAATAAAGCATCTGATAAATCCCTTCAGAGTAAGATCTCTTCACTCATGTGAGTTGAATCTTTCTCTGAAGAAGCAAATGTTTTGTGTTTCTTTTACGCAATGTTCTTCCTGCCTTGTGACCAGAATGGTGTTGCGGGTTTGCGCTTTAAGGCCTTCACGCCAAACGGACTGTTCTTGCTCTGCGAAATGACACATTCCCAAAACATTAGGTGAGAATCAAGAAGTATTGTTACCATAAAAAAAAATGTGTTAAGTTGAGGGATCAGAACTTACCATTAAACAGGTTCCCTGATTAAGATCACAAACCGGGTAATCGTGAGGGCAGCAACTATACATGTCATCACAACAAGTAGCTCCTTCTAGTGGGCAACATCCCCAAGCCAAGCAATATTTGCCATACTCAAAGAGACAACAACAAGTGTTGCTCTCAGGGCAAGTGTAGTAGCTGTCACATTGGGTTGGAGGCTTGATTGGAGATGGAGGTGAAGGTCCCGGGTTTGGCGGGTTTGCGCCATTCTTGATCGGGTATGAAGGCTCTACGGCGATTCCACATTTTCCAGAGGAAGCTGCGATGTTACGCTCCATCCTTATGTATCCTTTCTCTCCCCAGCTTGCTCCCCATGAGTTTTTCACAATCCAGTAGTCTTTGCCGTCCTCTGTTCCGTATCCAACCGCCAAAACTCCGTGGTCTAGTGCTGTTCCACAATATCCAGTAAATACACCCTGCAAGAGTAAGATAACACATTAACATTTGAGTGGATAACAATAGGACATTTCAAGTTTTCATAAGGTGCAAATGTCAAACAGAGTTTCTCCTTAACATGTAAAAGTAAACATAAACAAACAAGATATCAAGAACTGTGAGAACATGGCTAAATTCTTACCGAATCATAGAGCTGGAACGCGCGACCACCACCCTCAATGGCGACACTAATGGGTTGGTGAGCGAGTGCTTTCTTCAAAGATTCTTCGCTGTAAGTGGGAACATCCTCATACGAATCAATTGTGACAACTTTAGCATTTTTCTGCAAGCCACAAAATGTGATATAAGAATCATAAGGTTTTAAAAATATCAAATGTAGTTTCCTGATCAAGACAAAACTAATGTACTCACTCTGATCTGGTCACAACGACCATCAACACCCTTGTAAGGATAATCTTCCTCTGAATCGATTCCACCGTTCTTGATAATGAACTCAAATGCATAGTCCATGAGACCTCCGTTACAACCTTCATTGTATGAAGTGTCACAATCGACCAACTCTTGTTCAGACAAAGATATCAACTCTCCGGTAGCAATCTTGTTGATGCCTTCTACAGATCCAATGGCTGAGAACGCCCAACAACTCCCTTCATTACCAAAAGAAACAAGATCAGCTTAGTTACATTATATAATCACCAACATCAACTTAAGATAAACTATTAACATCCAACACAATACACATCTACTAATAACAATACAAGTATGACTGTAATAAGTAGCCAGTTGTGACAAGCCTTAGCAAAATATCATGACCAAATAGTTTCATATGATTTTGTAGAATTAGCCAATTTTATTCTATACCACTTTAAGGTGTGATTCAGTTGGGAATATCTCCAACAAACTCAATAAATTGAAGATCTTCCTGTATAATCAATCTCTAATAAAATTTCAATCATTTGCTAAATTATTAATATTCCTTCACATTTCATCAACTTATTATAGTATTGTGTAGCCAACAACCACCACCTAATAATAAGTCACGAGTGGACAAGAGAGTAACAAGTAGCACCCATCATTCCAGGTAGGGGCAAATATATCATTTCACACAACTTCCAAAAACTTTCTGAAAGAATCAGAGGCAGATATTGATACTATAATAGACAATATCATTATACTTTCTAGTGATTTTTTCAGATATTAGTAACGTGCATAACATAATAACCTATCAAAATTCATAAGCAAAATGTAAAAATTGAACGTACCGCAACCACCCTGATCTTTGACCTCGGCCACAGCACCTTCCTTCCTCCAGTCAACGCTGTCCGGGAGCGCGTCACCGACACGAGCCTCGTACCGTTGGCTGATCCTCTTCTCCCTCTTGATCATCTTAGCACCAAGGTACTTGGATCTATACTCCTCGTTAGTAAGATCAGCAAATCTCGTCAAACCTAACTTGTAACTCAAGTTCTTGGAGTTATGTTCGTCGATGAAACGAAGATTGTCTTTAAAGATCTCCAAACGTCGATCTTTCTCAACAAGAGAGTTCTCAACTTTGCCATGTTTCACCAACCACTCCTCGTACATCTTAGCCACTTCAGCGTCGGTACGACCACTACCACCGTCGATGATGTTGTGGCTCTTGTCGTAGGAGATGATTGACATGTCCATGGCTGATGATAAGGCGATCATGGATAAGAAGAGGATCACCATACTTGGCTTCTTGTTGAGTAACCCCATTGTGTTCTGTTTTGGAAAAGGAAGAGGAAGAAGAAGAGAAGATGATGAGGTTTGATAGACAATAGATGGTGGTGGGGTTTATATAAAGGCCAAATGAGATAAAAATGATAAAAGTATCATTGTTTAATTTTTATTTTGTTTTTCATTTTTGGGGTTTTTATTTTTGTTTGTTTCGTTAGTCGCTATTCTTTTTTCTCTAAAATAGTGGTAACTTGTTCTGATTTTCTTTCACTAGCAGAATATTTATTCTATAGATAAACCAAAATATATATTATCTGAATGGAAATAATCAAACTATTTGAAAATTGGATGTAAGCTAGTGTGGTTCAAATATATTTATTTCATTGTTCCTATTGAGATTGATTCTAAACTATAAGAAACGGATACAATAACTATATTTTTGGTAAATTATCAAAGTTTAAAGAAGAAAAATTTTATTTTCAAGAAGTAAACATGTATGATATAATATTGAGATGACAAAAATAGCGAAACGTATTTTTCTAATTTTAACTTGTATTCCTTCTAATTCATTTCAAATATCATCTAATTTTTTCACACATTTTAATAAATTGTAAGCTTTTTTCTATAAAACAAATTATCGTTTGGTATCCTTCATTGAAGTTGAGAATAGAATATCAATTTTTCTATTAAACAAATGAAACAAAATTCATTATGAGAAACGTGTAATTTAAACAAATGTATGATATATATATTTTTTAATCAATGTAATAAACCCTTGAAATTCCAACCCTGCCTAAACTCAGACCCCTAAGATATCTAACGTGCTAAAACTTAAAATTTGCAATCTTAGTGGTTCATTTGTAGTCTTGGAAGAAGTATAAAGCGTTCTTTATGAATCATAAAAATATTGAAATTGAAACCAAACCAAACCAAACCAAAATCACTTCAAACCATAACAGGTTAGATATATATATATTTTTTGGTTACTATATACAAATAAGTGTAAAGATATTTTGAGATATCAGGGTTAGTAGAGATATTTTGAAATAATTAAGGCGGTTAAACAAATAAGTGTAAAAATGAAAATGCATAAATGTGAGTCTCAATTATTGGTTAGACAAAAATTATGGAAAGTAAGAGATGAGACGTCAAGTGGGATGTGAGATTCTGATTGGCAGCTTCCCAAATGGGTCATGTCCACACAAATAGGAGCGCGTGTTTTAGCGGCTAATCTCACGCGCAGATAAGCCAAGATTCTTATGATAATACTGAAGATATTGTTTTTATCATGTTTTAGATAACAAAAAAACGAGAACATACTATGGATCTTATTATTAAAGTCTTACAAGTTACAAGTAACCCCATGTTGTAGTCTTTATTATATAATATGATGCTTCCTTCGGAATTTAAAATTCGATTTTTTTTTCTTTTATAGATGGATATATTTCTACAGTTTATTTCGTATACTCAAACTTAATTAATAATATGGTTTGAAGAGGTAGCTTGTGACATCAGAACACCTATTTTTCTCATCTATTTTAGTGAAGAAAGAATCTAATTTGAATTTTTTTTTTTATGTGTATGAGTCACTTGGAATCTTTCATGTGGAAAATTGAAAATGATTTATATTGCGTAGAGAAGAGATATTGAAGAGTTTTCAACTCATTTATGCAAAGCAAGCAACTATGCAAAAAATTTTTGTTTCATTTACATACATGGAGTGACACAAGACCAATACAAATATTAATCACTAGGTTTATGTATTTATTTCAACAAAATTTAGAAAGAACATTTAAGCAAGAACTTGATTTTTTTTTGGGTCAAAATCAAGAACTTGATATATTCACTTTTTGATCTCTGCAATCATAACTATCATTGTTTAGGACATGAATGTTTTGAAAAATCTACCATACTTTTTTTTTGTCACCATTATTCAAGAGAACACAGAAAAAAAATCATACACCAAGAACAAATATCATCTCACCAATGGGGAGACAACAAATATAAGAAATTATTACAAAGCAAAGAAAAGTCAACTCGTATTATCGATATTTAATTGATCTGTCAGCTAAACAAATCCATGATCCGTAATGTAAGATTGGTATCAACAAGACTACAACTATTTTTTTAAATAAAGTTCTGGAACAATGTTTGGTAATTGACAAAAATTGCTTGGATTTTTTTTCCCCCGTATATGCCATTTACATATGTTAACAAACAAAATATACTTTTCAAAATGTCTTTTCTACTTCTGAATGTATACAAGATACTACACACACACACAAAAGGGGGTAAAAAATCTACTAAGAATTATCGTAGATTATTCACCCACAAAAAAAAAGAGGTAGTGAAAAATATTTTAAGTAGAGTAGGCCATATACGTGTCTTGTCAACCCCCAAGAACGTGTTTGCGTGCGTAACCATTCGCAAGGTAGCTCGAGAAATATCATCACCACTCGACATAGATATTTTCACCTAACACAATTTTTTCTTTTTCTTTTTTTTTGGTAACAAATAAGTTATGGACTCAATCCCTATCAAATTGATTTATTCATCAATCGGTAACTACTTTGAAATGGGCCGAGAGAGCACAACAATAAACTGAAAACAGTGCTAGCTTAAGATTTAAAATTTTAGCATGCATGAAATATCCAATACATTCCTATATCAGACAACAAGAAATGCTTCGATGTTAAATGGCTAGCTTCGTCCACTTTTATTTCAATGGTTGAGGTGAAAATCCTCCTTTGTTACAGTCTTTATCTTCCGAAATACAATTTCCTTTAGAATATTTGACATCGATGTTAGCATAGCTATGCAGCCCATGACAAGTGCAAAATCCTTTGTCGCAATACACTCCTGGGCATATTATAAACCTGCAATCTTCATCTTTCTTACAATGAACTTTGGCTGCTAGATTTTGTTCTTAAAGCACACCAAAAACATAACAAAATGATATTAGCAAACATACTAAAAGGTCACATAATAATCACATTGTGTTAATATCAAACACACAACAACTATCATGACATAGAGACAATACTAGCCAATAGCCATATGCTCATAGCCTCATACTCTAACTGTAAAAAATAAAAATTGAAGAGCAAAATGATATCTATAAAAAAAAAACCGAACAAACTTTTTAAAAAAAATTATTGAATAACAAACATATTAGTTTCAATTAATGGTGAAGAAATATGTAATTGTTTGTTTGGTAAAAGTTGTATACGTACGGATGAATGTGGTAAGAAAGAAAGCCAATAATACAAATCTAAGAAAAACTTTCATTCTTTTGGGGTTTTTTTTTTCTTCTTAACAGTGAAGCTAAGTTATTCTTCATAGCTTGGTTTTATAGTTTATTTTAGGTGGTGGTTTTTGGTAACTTATTAAATTTATTAAGAATTTTGAGAGTTCTTTTTATAATTGGAAGGACATTATTGGAGAAAAAAAATGTTCAAAGCAAAATTTTAAGGAGGTGCCAAACAACATTTATGAGCTTTTCCCTTCGAGATCTTTTTGCTATTGGTTTGACTAGGTTTTGAATTCGCATATGCTTAATAATCCTTTCCTGTTTGCTTTACTCTATGAGTTACATAGTGCACTTATTTAAATTTAATCCTTACATTTATCAAAGAAAAAAAATTTGATCTAGGATGAGATGGTGCATAAACTTATTAATGCCACTATATTACAGTCATAATTCAGTCTAAATACTATTCTTTTGCACTTGAAAATTAACATTGGCCAAGTGAACAAAAAAAGAAAATCCAAACAAGTTTTATGATAATATATCTATTCCAAATTTATACATGATTACTAAGGTTGTAAGAAATTTTAATTTTTTAAACCTGCATATATGATATATCTCAATTTCATCAAACATAATTTTTATTTTCTATAAACATTTTATTTCAGAGTTAAACATGACTTTTAAAATACTAACAAAAGCATTAAGTAATGAGAAAATAATATATACTGTCTAGTTAGTATTTTTATGTTTTAATTTGTGTGATTTTATTCCATATTGATTTATATAAAATAGATTAATACTTACTTAGAGATCTATGATTATCAATAGATGACCATATTAAGATTCTTAAGAAGACTGATTTTTATTCGGTAAATAATTTATAATTATGCATATGCATTTATTTTTATTTTTATCGGCGGAATAGAGGTCCTCCACTACAATCTTTGTATCCAGGAATACAAAGTTGTCTAGAACCGGCATATGAACACCAACAAAGTTCACCGTCACAATGTCCTCCTTTACACATTCGTTTACAATCGTTGTCATCGGAACAATACTCCTCATCAATTGCATGGTTTGGTTCTTAAATCACACCAAAAAAATATAATAAACTGATATAAATAATAAATATTAAAAATATAATATTATTTCAGTGGAAATTTTATTATTTCATACTTAATAAAATATATTTTTATGCAAAAATACTTATTGGTAAAGGCGTAAATCTGATATTCTTATGGTATAAATACTTACGGAAAACGACGGTGAGAAACAAAGCCAGCAATACAATCTTAAGAAAAGATTTCATTTTTTAGCTAAGAACTTTTTTTTGGTTCTTTCAGTAATAAACCTATTCTCCATAGATCTTTATAGTGTATTTTAGGTGATGGTTTTTGGTAACGTATCAATTACTTAGGAGTTTATGAGGGTTTTGGTCTAAAGTGAAAGAAAAAAATTAAGGTAAATAATTAGAAGCACTAAGCGGTCAATGAGTGGAGTTTTCTGTTAATTTGGCTAAGTGAGTAAATTTATTTTCAAATCTCTGTTTGTTATAATTTTCCTCTGTCTCTATTGGGCCTTTCAACCGTAAATTCGGTCCTTTGTTTTGTGATTGGGCCTATAGTCTGCAACGGAGGGAGAGCTCCAACATTTTTTGCTCAATATAAAAATCATCTATGGATTGCTTAAAATTGCATTGTGATAGCAGAACTAACACTTACAAACGGTCTTATTGGTAATTGGCAATGCTTTTCTTGATAAAAATCACTAGTTGGGTTAATTTGCTCTTCCTAGTTCTCCAAGAACTATTTAAAAAAAAAAATATGCAATTGGTAACTCCGGTCCTTTGCTCTGTGATTGGGCCTATAGGCTGCAACGGAGGGAGAACTCCAACACCGTCTTAAATATTTGAACAGCATATTTTGCTCAATATAAAAATCATCTATGGATAGCTTAAAGATGCACATGTTCGTATAAGCTTCAGTAGAATTTATGATAGCAGAATTAACACTTACAAATGGTCTTATTGGGTTACTCGCAATGCTGTTCTTGATAAAATCACTGGTTCGGGTTCATTTCTTCTTCCTAGTTCTGCAAGAACATTAAAACCGTAAAAAACAAGAGAATTTTTTTGTTGCTCTAGAGATTTCGTGAAATATTAGAATCTAGATTACCGGGGAAAAAAAAATGTACCAATTCGAACATACTTTAAAATCTCAAAATGTCGAAGATTTGAAATAAAATAATTTAACAATGATAATTAAAATATCTTTTTGACGATTGAAACTTTTTTATTTTTAGTTAGTAAAAGATTCTAGGCGTAGCCTCGACATTCCTAAGATCAAGACAAGAACATGTTATATGGTTGTCTTAAAAACTATTCAAATTAGTAACTTCCGGATTTTGTCTGAAATATTGATTTTTTATGACGACTGAACCTTTGAATCTTTTAGTTACTAAAAATCGTCGTTGAAAAATTTGTCGTCAGATCGATTGTTAAATTTGTGACTCTGAAATGAACAAGATTTAGTTGTTATATTTGGTTGCTAACTGTGAAATGAACAAAGAAATGTATCTCTAATCACTGTTACCACCAAGTGCGAAATGAACTTCGGAAGAAAATAAGATTCATTATAAGGGCCGGTTTTGAGATTTTGGAGGCATAGACAAATTAGTAAAAGTTTTGGTTAAATTTTTTTAATATAATTTGAAAACCTTCATTCATGTTTACAAATTTTGGGAATTAAAACATAAACTTCACTCGCCTATGGTCTAGGACCGGCCATGTTCACTACTAAACCGGCTGTTTGCTGCGGTGTGCATGCAACGGTGACCAACAAACATATAAAAAAGGAAAGCAAAAAATGAAAACACGTTAACGAGTTGGCATGTGACTCGTTAACACAGTATTCATATTCGCCTCGTAAAATGACTTTTATACCCCTCCCGACGAACGCGACTTTTTTTCACCGTACAACAATAACCAAAAAAACCGACGTCGGATAACAAAAGTCAAAAGTTGACAACTCAACACACATAAACAGTACAAATCTTATGACTTTTCTTTGTTAGTTCCCGTTTTGTTCACCAACATTTTTGTGTCTCTTCACATTAAGACACAACACACAAATACAAATAAATTTCCACTTTTTACAACGTTTTGTATTATACCAATTCAATTCCTACTACTCTTATTATTATAAATTTCTTTGTCAAAGTCAGAATCCAACAATACCTATTGTCCAAGCCAGAGTAGGTTGGAGAAAAAGAAAAACTGATTCAATCCTTCTCCCACTAATATGAATCCACATTTTTTATAAAGGTGAAACCTGAAATATTCAAATGCCTTAATTTAATACTTATATATACTACTGTAGTATAGTACAACAATATATAAAAAACGCGAAGTCTAAATCAAATAGTCCAACATTAATTAGTCATGGTCAATAAATGCTATTCCCTTACACACACGCACAACCACAAGCACACACCAATATATAAACAACACACAAGCTCTCTTCATTACATAACAACTCAACAACTCGTTTTACAAAACCTAACATTCTCAAAGAGAAAAAAGTTCAAGAGATCGATACGTAGCAAAGTCAGAGATAGATGGAGATGAAGATGAAGAAGATTATGTTCGTGTTGTGTATCGTCTTGCTGGTGGATATGTTTTCGATTCTTGGAGGAGTTGATTGCAGAGTGTTGAGAACAGAGCAAACAAACGGATGTGATCAAACTACTAACGGTAGTTTTGGCTTTTTCTCGGGTGCGAATAGCTCGAACGACCGTCCTCTGATGAGGAGTTTGGCTTTCCGATTAGCTTCTGGACCGAGCAGGAGAGGACGTGGTCACTAATGACGATTGATAGTTGATTTTTTCTACAAAACCTTTTTTTTTTGCCTTTGTTATAAAGATTTGTGTATCTAAGTTGGTTTTTTCATACAAGAGGAAAAGAAAACAATTGATTGATTGATTCAATGCAATGTAATGAGTACTAATCAGAGGCCTAATCAGTGGCTTTTTGTTTGCACAAGTCGGTATAGATGTAAAGGTTTGGTTTTTATTGTAATGGAATACAAAAGTATTATAGTTTATTTATTCTCTGTTAAAGGTTTAAAGGTCATAAACAAAAGAAAAGCAGAAGAAGGATTCTGCTGTGTAGAAAGAGCCATACGAATGTTTCAATCACTAAAATAATAAAAAAATATACCAATATAATCAGTGTTGGGAGAAATATGACCAAACAATCAGAGATACATTTATACGTTTCTGATAATAAAATCATAAAAGTTATGCTAATTACAAGACATTTCAGTTGAGTCTAAAAGAGAATAATAACAGAAAAAAGATCCGATGTTATTTTTTTAATGTTTTTAAGTTTGTTGTTTTGATTCATCATGCTTTAATTTATGGATGAACACAAAATCAATCAATAAGAATGTTGGTACTTTTAAAGCTAGTCTCTGATCAAGCGAGTGTTAAAGTGAGTTTATGTGAAGAAGATCAAGTTTTTGACTTTCTGCATTGTCTACCAAACAAGTGCATAAACAATTGCATGATACTTTGAAATATGCAAGAGGTCTCACCATTATGATGAAAGTAACATGAGCTACTTTGGGTTATATTCTTTGAAAGCGTAAGACAACTTCATGCGTCGGTGAGAAAAAATATATATTTTGGTCAAGTCAAGAATAGGCTTTATGCCTTTACTATTTTCACGGTTTTAGAAAAGGCAAAAAGGTAGAAAAGTAAAGTCCTAATTTTCTTTGCTGAAAAGTAGTTGTTTTGTAAAATTAATAAGAGGGAAAAAGTGCGAATTGTATAGAATTTTCACTCCACTAAGAACAGAAGGAAGACAAATGTTAAAATTCATACTAAAATAGGATGCAACGGTTAGGTAGTAACAAGCATAAAAATGGACTGTGTGGAAGATTACCATCACTTGACTATCTCTTTACCATCACTGCTATTACCAAGAAGTTTTTTTACCTAACCACAAATACCAGCTCTAAAAATGCTGCAAAATAACGTCACTGAACAAAATAAAAAATCCACATCACAAGTGCAAAAAGTGGAGCTAATGGAGTATCGCAAAAATGGAAGCTAATGGGTTCTTAGATTTCTAAAGAGTTAAAAATCTGAAAGACTTAAGTGCTATTTTATTTTTTTATAATTTTTTGTCATCTGGTATTATTAACAGCATAAAGGCAAGTGTTACATCCTAACAAATAGTTCATAGCCGGACTTAAGTGTTATTCAATCTTGAATTTTTAAATATAGATTAAATTTATGTGTTATTGTTTAGTGTTTTTAATTATTTTCGGTCAATTGGTTGGTAGCTTGGTATACTTATAAAAATAAATATCTACAATGATAAAAAGTCATGAGTTATTGGGTTGGTAATGTTTGAATTTCAGGTGAAGTTATGTGTAATTCAAATGAAGTGAATTTATCTGATGTCACTGTGTTTTTTTGGCTCTTAACCAATAATGTTAACACAGCTACTTGTACTACCAATTAAACCATTTGCCAGTGCTTAATTTTGCTATCATACTACGAACCTAATTCTGTGGTCACAGAATTTAACAAAAAGAAGTTTCACACCTAAAAATGCTTAATTGTATGTCTATCGTGAGATAAGTATAGTAGTAGCACGAAACCAGAAATGCATCTCTAAACATCTATAGTGGGTTTTGTTATTGAGCAAACATCGTCGTTCAGTTTACAGATGTGGGTGTTGGACTTCTCTCTCGGCTGCAGCCCAATCACGGAACAATTATCAGTGATTCGGTTGAAAGGCCCAACAAGGAGGACATATGGCCCAATTAGGAAGCACAATTCAGCTTCAGAGTTGCTATCTAATCTAGCTAAGCAGAGCCGTAACCAAGGGAGAAGTCCAAACACCCACTAGAGTTTTTTATATTAAGCGATTTTAAGCGTCACTATTGATTGTACAGAAGGAATGACGAAGAAATTATTAAAAACTCTGTATAGAATTAGGATGAACTGGACCTGCAACCTTGAGATTTCACTATGATTAATCACAAATCATAGTATACTAAAGAGAATTAAGATGAACCAAATCAGAGTAGACAAAAGAGAAGATCAAAGAATCAGCAATATTGTTTTGAAAACTAGTGAAACTAAATGAACAAAGAGGTCAATGAACTCAGAAATACTCACCCGAGTTAGAAAGAGAGAGAGAGAAAAAAAACGGGTTCTACCAAGCAAAAAAAGAAGCAGCAAGAAAGAGGATATTAAAATGTGGAACACTCCTCTTATAGTCTTATTATATGTATATATCCACAAGAATATCTAACTTAGTTTAACAGACAATTGGGAATTATCTAATCCAAAAGAAAGGAATATTACTTCAAGTTACAAAGGAGAAACAGAGAGCCAGAGAGGAATCAAACCACCATAACCAATTGTGCATTAATTACTAGAAACTTGTGAGTGATGCTGCTTCCATGTTTTGATGTAATTTAGATTCAAAAAGAAAAAAACAATACTACAATGCTTCTTAACTCACATCAAGTTCCTGTCACCGCTGAAAATCAAGAGATCAGCCCAATCCTAATAGTAAGAGAATCCCACACCCAATTTCAAAAAAGAAAGGCTGCAAAATATATTGAGAAAGAAATTCACCAAGAAGGCACACCAAAAACATTGCTCCAATATCCACCAAGACATTCACCAATATGTTGAAAGACATTCAACAAGAAGGCACACCAAAAACACTGCTCCAATATCCACTAAGACATAAACCAATGACATTGAAAAAATCCCATCAAAATGACAGCGAAACTGATAAAATGATCTTCATTATAGCAACAGAGTAAATGTGTATTCAACCAAGCATCAAGCAATACGCAGAATAGGAAAACCATTTACCAACAAAGATGCTGGAGCCTAAATCCTAATGGTAAGTTATATAGGATCCCAAACCCAATATTCAAAAAAGAAAAAACGTAAATGTGTTGGAAAGAAGGTTATCTAAACACATTGCTACAACACTCCGAAAAAAGGTAAATGTTGGAGCCTAATCTTATTGGTAAGTTATAAAGGATCCCACACCCAATTTGCAAATAGAAAGAAAGCAAATGTGTTGAAAAGAAGGTAACACTAAACACATTGCTACAACATTCAATGCAACCATTAGAATGACACTGGAATTGAACAAAATGAGCCACAAATGTTGTGGTTAAACAAGCCTAAAGCAAAACCGAATCCAAACACCAAGATTAACAAAATAGGTAAACAATTAACCAACAAAGATCACAGCAAGAAGCATTAAGTATCATCATCATCATCAAATCCCATAACCAACCAAGAAACTGAAGAAGTTTCATATTAGGAAGATGAACAAAACATCTTCAAGAAACGCATACCAAATCCACAAAAGTCATAAATTCTCATACAAATCTAGCCAAACGCAAACCCTAAAAAGAGGTAGATATCAAGATACGCATAAGGAATAAGAGAGTAAACCCCAAACTCAAGCCTCAGATTTCTCCGTCTCAGGCTCTGCATCATCGTCTTTCGAAACCTCCGTAGCCGCCGCCGCATCCTCCACAGTTCCATCCTTCGATTCCGCTCCATTTCCAGCGTTCTCCGTAGCCTTAGATCGATCCTTCACAGTCTCAAGCATCTGCTTACTAATCTCTTTGGAATAAATCTGAAGAATCTCGATCCCGTCGTCATCACTCGTAACAGCTTCCGAAGCAACAGCGTACGCCTTCGCCTCGATCAATTTCGCGATCTCGGTCGCTTCCTCACGCTCGAGCGTTCCGTATCTCTTAGAGAGGATTGATTCGGTGGAGAGAGTCTCGATCAGGCGTGCCAAGACGGCTTCGCGAGTTTTCTCGGTCGGTGGCCAAATGCGGAGCGAGATTCCTCCTGGTTTCTTCTCCGGTGAGGTTTCTTTCTTCAGATCTGTGGATTTCGAGGCGTCGTCTGATGTGTGGTCGGTGGAAGTGGGGATTGTGGAGGAGCCTTCGGATTCTGGTGGTGGAGAGACGGTGGTGGTGATTGTATCGGCGGTTTCTGCCATTTCTCCGGTGAAATTAGGGATTGTTTTTGAGAGATTCTGTTGGTGAAAAAGGAAATGATTTGTTTTTTTGGCGTCGGTTTACGAAAGTGTGAGATGAGTCATTGTATTATTTTGATAGGTTGGTTTGGTACAATGTATAAATGATAATTACGGAAAATAAAAAAATATTTCAGTTATAATTTCAAAACTTTTGTTTGTTGGGGTGGTCAGTTATATCTTTAAATTTACGTTTCTAATGTTCAAATTAATTGATCAATTTTACATTTTCTTACGAATTACATATGCAGAACAGTTGTTTTAATAGTTGTTAACCACAAAATTGATATGAAAAACAATCAATTCAAATTTTAATCGCTATTTATCATTTTATTCAACAACGGCTATTTATTTAAACGGCTATTTAATAGTTGTGGTTTAATGATAACAACGGCTAGTTATCAACTATAATTTATAATCTAGTAATTTATGGGAAAAATATATTTGTATCATGGTTTAATAAAAATATATATATATATTTTTTAACGATATCAATTTTACTTATTCGTAAAAATATATTATTGTTTTGTATAATTAAATAAAAAAACTCTAAAACAAATTATAATGTAATGTGATTTTTTCTTCTAGGACCGAATAATAATTTTTTTTTTTTTAAAAACAATATGGATTTGGTTGATATAAAAAGCTTTGATATGTCGACAAAAAAAAAAGAAGCTTTGATATAGTTATTTGGATAAACATATATATGTTCTAAAAGGATTATCTTGTGATAAATTTAAAAAAAAACTGCATAAAATAGGTGAAACAATTTTAAATATGATTTTATTAGGTGAATGGGAAAAATCTTATTTGTAGAAAATATAGAAATGTGAAATTTGTTTCCAACCGAACCACCGAAACCAGCACGCGAAAAATCTCACCGGGTCAAAAAATTTCGGGGCAATCTAATTAAAAAGAAAAAAGATCCCGCCCAACCCAATTCAGACTCCAAATTTTGGGTTCGACTCAAAAAACTCAAATCCCCCAAATAACAAAAAACAGATAAGCGCCACAACGCTCGAAAAAACTCAGAAATGGCGCTTTTCCTCTCCCCTTTTACATCCCCCTCCTTCTCCTCCTCCTCATTTCATCTTCACCTTCAGATCTCAATCTCAGTCTCTTCTCTTCTCTTCTTCTTCTTCTTCTCCAATCTCTCTCGTCAATGTCTGACTGTGTTAGGATGACGAGAGCTGCTTCTAAGAGAAAGGCTTCGATGACTGAAGCCGAAGAGCGAGTCAGCAAGAGGAGAGTCGTGCTTGGTGAGCTTCCTAATGTGGCGAATCTCAATCAGAAGAGAGTCATTCACAGACCCAGAAAGCCTGTTTTGGGTTTTACCAAACAGATTAAGACAGCTCCTACGGTCGTGTCTTCAAGTTTAGACATCGATGCTCGATCTGATGATCCTCAGATGTGTGGACCTTATGTCGCCGACATCTACCAGTATCTTCGTGAAATGGAGGTAATTACAATCTCTAATTTGAACATTTTTTAGTTTTAGTTAGAGGGTCAATTTAAAGTTGTGATTTTGATATCCAATTATAGCTTATGGTTTGGATAATTTTTGGATTGATGTTTGGTTATGTGATTTTGAAATTTAGTTATAGCTTATGTTTTGGTTGATTTAGGGGTTAATGTTTGGTTATTGGATTTTGATGAAATTTTACAGATGAAGCCAAAGCAAAGACCGTTACCTGATTATATCGAAAAGGTTCAGAAAGATGTAACACCAACCATGAGAGGTGTTTTGGTTGATTGGTTAGTGGAGGTTGCTGATGAGTACAAGCTTGGGACCGAGACGCTTTATCTTACCGTCTCTCATCTTGATAGATTCTTGTCTAAGAAGACTGTTAACAAGCAAAGGCTTCAGCTTGTTGGAGTTTCTGCTATGCTCATCGCTTCGTAAGTGTCTTTGATTCTCTCTTGTATATGATAGTTAATGTGTTGGTTTGAGGCTTACTTATGGGATGTTTCTTGAATTGAAATGAGTAGGAAGTATGAAGAGATAAGTCCTCCTAAAGTGGAAGATTTCTGTTACATTACTGATAATACTTTCACCAAACAAGATGTGGTGAAGATGGAAGCAGATATACTTCTTGCTCTGCAGTTTGAATTGGGAAGGCCTACAATCAATACTTTCCTAAGGTTAGATTTTGATGGAAGAATGTATCTTTTATGGTAATACTTAATTGGTTTGTTGTGCTTATCTTGTGTGTTTGAGTTTTGTCTAGACGGTTTGAGAGGGTTGCACAAGAGGATTTCAAAGTGTCAAATGTGAAGCTAGAGCCTCTCTGTTGCTATCTAGCAGAGTTGGTTTTGTTGGATTACAAGGCTGTGAAGTATGTGCCATCTATGTTGGCTGCTGCTGCTGTGTTTCTTGCTCGGTTCATCATCCGTCCCAAACAACATCCTTGGGTAAGCATTTTTGTCTACTCTCTTACTTGTAATATGTTTGAGTCAGTCTTTGGAATGAGACACTAATAATTTATGGTATGTGATGATATAAACAGAACCAAATGTTAGAGGAATACACTAAGTACAAAGCATCTGATTTACAAGCATGTGTTGGAATTATACATGACTTGTATCTGGGCAGAAGAGGAGGTTCTCTACAGGCTATTAGAGACAAATACAAGCACCATAAGGTAATTAACATTACAATCATTAAACTGCTTCTTTGTTAATGAAATCATTTTTATTAACATCCTTGATAGCTAATGTTCATTGTTGTTCTTTCTTGGTACAGTTCCAGAGTGTTGCAACCATGCCTGTAGCACCAGAGCTGCCGGTTAGCTTTTGGGAAGATGTTACCGAGCTTGATTTCGTATAAGCCATCTCTATACCGACTCTCGGGTCAAAGACTGTTAAGGGACACAGATCAATGATTAGTGCTGGAAGAGTAAGAGCTCTTGAAGTGAAGGCAACAGCAAAGAAGCAGTTTATGTGCTTAGCATGTGAAAATGTGTCTTTCAAATGTCATTTGTATAAGTATTTAGTATTTTAGCCCTCGAAATAATACAATTTACAGCTGCGCTTTATTTTTTTCGACGTGTATCTTTTGTGCCTATACACTTACACAGTGAGCTTTCTATTAGGTATGGGGTTTTTGACTTTTGAGCGTTGATCAAGGTATAATTTTGTTTGCACTCCTCTTTTTAGATTTGGTGGTATTTACCACAACATCTTTTCACTTTCAGTATTTGCAAAATTAGCCTGGAACGTTTGATGTCAATGAATATGTCCAACAACTTCTGTAACTAACCAAATCACCCTTTAATAATTGGTTTACAAAAATCCAAAATATAATTTGTTTTTACCTAAATTACAGAGATAGTTCGGTATTATTGAGTTACTTAGGAAGAATTAATCAGAATTGTTGAAATGAAAAACTATTTATTAATGTTGATACTTTTAGTATTCAACATCTAACAACATACTTTATTGATCCTTTCACCATCATGCATATTTTTTTCCTTCAAAAGAAATATTGAAAACATATTCATAGAAAAATCAGATATTGAAAAACATGTCATAAGTGTTTTTTTGCTATTGCAAATGTTGAGATTTTAACTTCCATGGAGTTAATTGCAAATAATAAAACAAATACAAACAAAATAATAAAAAAGCTAAACAACTCTTGTCTAGTTACATAAAAATAGTTATGATCAATATTGTTTGAATATGTTTCAGTACAGAGAATCTCAACATACAAATTTAAAGTTCTCGAACGTTCTCGATATAAATACTATAACTTAACTAATATCGATATATTTTTACTATAAAATTCAAATTTTTCAAATGTTCCAATTTATAAAAAAAAACCAAATAGTAAAAACATATATTGATAAATTATTTTCCAAACGTATAATTACCATATACTATTTGTTTTAGTTCAAAATAGAAATCGACTTCAGATTATCAACAATCATCTTTCTTTTTTCCGTCTTAATATTAATATTAAACATAACAAAACATGTACAAAGAAAAACCAGAGGAAAAACAAACATCATCCTATTAGTATTACTATGCACATAATTAGCCCATCAAATTTTAGTAAAAATGAACCAAAAACTTATAGTAATTACTAATCACCCCTTACCATTGGGATACTTACGAATAGTATCCAAACTGTTTGCTATTTATCTAAAAAGCAAAATACTGTTCAATATTAACCAAATCACCCCTAATATATAATTATTTACAAAAACATACCAGATCTGTTGGTCCAAAAAGTAACCCAAAAAGTACAAGAGAAAACAACCGGCAAAATGAAAATGATTGATGATTTGGAAGAAAAAACCCCCAAATTTTGGATAGTCAAATCCCTAAAATTTTTCGAAACCAATACAGAAACAAAACAGAGAAGAAGAAGCGCCATGACCTAAAAACAAAAAACTCAAAACTTTCCCCCACAAAAATGGCGCTTTTACTCTTCCCTATATCTTCCATTTCCCTTTTACGTTTCTGAGAATCAATCCATGGCTGAGAATCAGAATTGCACGGCGAGGATGACGAGGGCGGCGGCGAAACGAAAAGCTTCAATGGCGAATGACGAGGATCGGATTAGTAAGAAGAGAGTAGTACTCGGTGAGCTTCCAAATATGTCCAATGTTGCTGCTGTTCCAGTGGAATCCAATCTGGAGAAAGAGACCCAGAAGGCTAAAAGCAGTGTTTATGCCTCGAAGAAGAAGAAGGCGACGGTGACGACGACGACGACGAAGACGACGAGTGGAGATTTCGAATCTGGATCTGATGATCCTCAGATGTGTGGACCTTATGTGACCGACATATGTGCTTATCTTCGTGAAATGGAGGTGAAATTCTTTGTTTACAATCTCAATTTCGCAGTTTTTGTTTATACCCAATTGCAAAGTTTCACACTTGGTTCCAGTTTTGGGGTTAATTTTGATTAGCTGTGAAATTTTAGTCTTAGTTGGATCTCATTTGGAATGTGGCACTGTGTTTGGACTTTGTAATGAGTTATTGACTAGTTGTAATCAGTGTGTATCACATTTTGGGGTAATTTTATATGAAATTATAGTCTTTGTTGGATCTCATTTGGAATCTAGCATTGTATTTGGACTCTGTATTGAGTTATTTACTAGTTGTAATAATTGGGTTGACAAAGTTGTGGATTTGATCTTTAAGTTTCTGAGATTTTTTCCATTCACAGCGTGCTATGGTTTTGATTATTTAGGGACTGAGGATTATTATTATTTATTCAATTCGATTGGTGAAATTGCGGTTAACTTTTTTGGTGTTTGGATATTGGTGAAATACAGGGGAATCTGAAGCAAAGACCTCTAACTGATTATATTGAGAAGGTTCAGAATGATTTAACTCCGAATATGAGAGGGGTTTTGATGGATTGGTTGGTGGAAGTTGCTGAAGAGTACAAACTTGTGTCCGACACGCTCTATCTCACTGTTGCTTATGTTGATAGATTTTTGTCTATAAAGCCTATTAATAGGCAGAGGCTTCAGCTTGTGGGAGTTTCTGCGATGCTTATTGCGTCGTAAGTGTCTTAGTCCTCTTTTGCTTATATGTGTTGTATCAAGTTCCTTAGGCTTATGGAATCTTTATTTTGCTTTGAAAAAAAGTAGGAAATATGAAGAGATAAGTCCTCCTAAAGTGGAAGATTTCTGTTACATCACGGATAATACATTCACGAAACAAGAAGTGGTGAAGATGGAGGCAGATATACTTCTTGCTCTGCAGTTTGAATTAGGAAGTCCCACCATCAGAACATTCCTAAGGTTTGATTTTGATAAAGCAATCTAGTTTATATACTAACTTTTGATTGTATGGTTTTAGTTGTTCTCATTTTGATGGTTTTGCTATTTCTATGTTGGGTTTATGCAGACGATTCACAAGGGTTGCACAAGAAGATTTCAATGTAAGCTCAAACCAATCTATCTTTCTATAGATTTAAATTGTGGCATTTGCATTTTACGTAGTTTTGATTGTTAATTCTCTTTTTCCATGCCTTCTTTTCAGGATTCACATTTGCAGATTGAGTTCCTCAGTTGCTATCTAGCGGAATTGAGTTTGTTAGAGTATAACTGTGTCCAGTTTTTGCCATCTCTGGTGGCAGCATCCTCTGTCTTTCTTGCCCGATTCATCATCCGTCCAAAACAACATCCTTGGGTAAGCATTTACAGTCTTGGATACTTCTTTTACTGAAAGTTCTTGTATCCTAAAATTTCTTTTGGTGATGTAAACAGAATAAAATGTTAGCAGAATACACTAAGTACAAAGCTGCTGATCTGCAAGAATGTGTGAGTATCATACACGACTTGTATCTAAGCAGACGAGGAGTCGGTCTAGAAGCTGTTAGAAATAAATACAAGCAACATAAGGTGAGCACATAGCAGTGATCTATGCTTTAATTTGCGAATGTGTTACAACTACATTCCAGATGGCTAATATCTAATTCTCTTGGTACGCAGTTCAAGTGTGTTGCGACAATGCCTGTTTCGCCTGAGCTGCCTCTTGTCTTCTTTGAGGATATGACCATTAGAGAGAAGGTGCAAGCAGCTTGAAGCTTTTGTGTCAGTTTAGTAGTGCCTGTTCTTTTGGGTTGTATATAACCAATCTGTTATTAGAGTAGCAGTTTAGTATTGAATTCCTCCTTCAACTTTGTGTTCAAAGATTTTGTTCCCCTGACATTAGTTAAGAGATTCTTTTTTTCAATGGCTATGAGCTTATTGCGCTTTTTTATGTAAAATTCATGTAAAAGCCTCTTTATATCATATTGGAATATCACTTCCACATCCTCTTTTAAAAAAGTACAACAAAGAGTTGCAACCGCATATATGTAATGTCACATTCGCAAAAGCTACGCTAAATAACTCTATCATCATTACTTTGGCCTTTCGACATGTATGGAGGATGAAGCTGTATACCAGTATCTTGTAAGAAATGCCCTGAGGGTAGTTATTTTGTGCAGTTAAATATCGGTGACAGTCACTCTTTTGGGAAGTTCTATGGAGGAAGAAGACCAAGGAGAAGGAAGAAAGTTGCTGTGTGAGATGAGGTAGACTATAAAGGCAACATAAGCAGTCGTCCAGACGCACACTGTGACTCCAAACAAGAACCCGTTAACTTCTGATACAAAGAAATCCAACAGAAGATAACCATTGATGATCATTACAAGCGCAGCCACGGTCCAAGCTATTCTCTGCAAAGATAATAAATCCAATCAATTCACAAACTCTAGCTCCAAGACACTTAGTCATTACTCATCATTATGCTTATGTATTTGATTTAAGGACTTCCAGTTCTGAATATATACTAAGATAATTGCACAGACTAACAAACGTGACTTATTTGATGTAAGCATACACTAATTCACCAAATGTATCCTACAGAGACTCATACCAGGTGATAAACTCAGAGCTATGAGTAAAAAAAGTTGAGATTAACCTGGAGAATAGGCCCAATCTTGAAGTCTCCCATGATTTCTTCCTTGGAAACCAGTGTTAGAAGAGGGAGAAGAGCAAAAGGAATTTGTACAGACTGAAGCACATTAAGCCATTCATTCAAAACATCCAAGGAAGCTTCAGAAGTATTGAACACAATTGCCACAATCATGGTTGGCACAATAGCACAGCTTCTTGTTATTACTGCCCTCATCCATTTCTTAAGCCGGAGGTTAAGAAAACCTCCCATTATAAACTGCCCAGCATATGTACCCGTAATCGTACTACTTTGCCCGGCTGCTAACAATCCAATTCCCCAAATATACAAAATCGGGAGAAGTCCACCTCCAAACTTCTCTTGCAGATACTGGCCCGCATTAACTAGGCCAATGTTATTAGCTTTCTCAGTTCCATAAAACCCCTTTGCAAACACAGTAGTCACAAACAAGTTAATCATGAAAGAGATGAATAGGGCCACTGATGACTCTATCAAATAGTAATTAAGCGCCTCCTGAACCCGAGATTTCCTCTTCGGATCGATTTTCCTCGACTGTACAAGAGCCGAATGCAGAAACACATTATGAGGCATTATGACACAGCCAACAACACCTACAGCTTGCCTAATCGTCTTCGAGCTAAGTCTTGGAAGTAAAATACCTATCACAACAACCACACACAAAAAAGTTGCTTTCTACCACTCAGTCAGGCAAAAAAGAGAGAAACCTAAAGTAATGACCTTTCTTTACCTATCAAAAGTTCTTTGCCACTTGGCTTGGTTTCACCAAACATCCAAGCAAAGGACAATCCCATAGTTGCAATCAAAACTGCAAAAACAGCTTCTAACTTCCTCACACCGTAATTCTCTAGAAACAAAAATAAAAAACTGTTTGCAACACTCCATTAGCATATATTACTTCCACAACCAAGTTTTCAAACAAAAAAAGAAGAGAGCCAAAAAGCAAATTCCTCAATTTCATACTAAATCATAGATCTTTCTACCAATTCCTAAGTCTCAAACTCAAACATTTCTTAAAAACGATCCAAATCATTAGCATATTACTTCCACAACCAAAAGAAACTATTCAGAAGAGAACCAAAACTTTCAATTTCAGATTAAAGCATTGATCTTTCCACCTATTTGTGCATCTCAAACTCAAAATTTCTTCAAAATTGATCCAATTCATTAGCATATTACTTCCAGAACCAAGTATTCAACCAAAAAAACTATCCAAAAACCAAAATTTTCATTTTCAGATTAAATCATTGATCTTTCTACCTATTTGTGTACTCTAACTCAACATTTCTTCAAATTTGATCCAATTCAGAACCATATCTCTCAATTCCGAAACTAAATCATAGATCATAGTTCATCAAATCTCGAATCGTAACATTCGAAGAGAAGAAAGACTCACCAATCCGAAGCAGTAATGACAACACCAGCCCAAAGAGGAAGAACACCACGACTAAGAATCTGAATAGCAATAGCACTACCAATAACCTCCTGAATATCAGCTCCAATCAAAGCCAATTCCGCCATAGACCAAAGCACATACCTAGCCCAAGTCGGATACTCATCACGGCAAAGCTCAGCGAGATGCCTCCCCGTCGCAACACCGACTCGAGCCGATAGCATCTGAATCAATAACCCCATAGCCGTAGCCCACATCAATAACCAAAGCAACGAATATCCAGCGATTGCTCCAGCTTGTAGATCTCCTTCTAGATTCCCCGGATCCAAAAACGCTATACTCATTAAGAAACCTGGACCTGTGAATAACCATAGCTTCCTCCACGAGAACGATGGTGATGATGATGATGATTCGTCGTCTCCGTTGGATTCGGTGTCGAAGATCACGATCTTCTCGCTTGATTCGAACGCCGCTTCGGTTTCTTCTTCTTCTTCGTATGAATTCGAAGGAAGAAGACGGTCTGCTTCTTCTTCTACGTTCCCCTCCTCCACCTTGACGTCTTTCTCCATAACCTAAATTTTGAATCAGATTATTCCGTTAGTGTGAGATCGGAATATTCTACCGCCGGTGAATGCAAGTGAGAATTGGAAGATGGAGGAGGAAGAAAGGTGGTGATAACCAATAACGCATTTCTCTTTTTAGTTCAGTGATGTCTCACCTTTTTTTTTTTGTTAATTATAAAGCTTACTTTATGTTATTAACGTATTTTGTCTCGTCCAAAAACTTTATTATAAAAGTTATATTAACCTAAAGAAATAGGTACGTCATTTTTCTTTATACGATTTTTAGTTGCCTTTACAGAATTTGTTTTAATATAAGAGAATACCACTAAAAATATCTATTGGAAATAACAAACAAAACAATAAAATAAAAATAATTTCAAAACGATATATAAATACAAAATCTATTGTGATAGAGGTTGTAAAAACAAAGTAATATCTAAGTTTTCATACTATTTTTTTGGATGAACACTGTATTTTTGTCTTTTACCTGTTATTTTTTTTATATGTTATTCTTTTTATATGATACATAGTAACATTATATGACCTATAACCTATACAGTTTGTTCAGTCTTTGTTCAAACACATGTAAGACAATTATCTCCCTAATTTCCTTCAATATATTTAATAGAAAAATGTCTTAAATTATATTATAAATATATGTAGATATACTTAACACAACAATATCTGATAATTCGTAAAAATGGTTAAAAAATATTTAATTAAAATTAATTCATTTGTTGAGAATTACTTATCAAAGTTTTAATAGCTCTACCCCACCTAATATATATACACCGATATATTTTACATATTATTCTAAAATATATTTTTGAAACAGAATTCTTAATGTAATATAATAGAATTAATTAGTTATCAAATTACATAGCGAATTCTTTATAAAATAACTTATATAGATATTTTTTTCTTTGAAGATTTTGTATTTATATATCGTTATAGAATTCTTACTGTAATATGATAGACACGAAAGATAGAACAACACGAATGGTGAACTTAAAAACTGTCAACTATTATACAACTCGGGAAAATCATAAAAACGTATATATTAAAATATTAAAATATTCTTTATTTCAAAATTATAATAACCTATCTTTAGTAGAAATTAAAATTTAAAAACTAGATCATTAAAGGTCTATATATGCTACTGGTTTTTTTTGTTTTAATTGAGTCATTTAAAAAATAACAATAATAATATATGTATTGTATGCATATTAAGAACTAGTTTGTTAAAATCTTATAGTGACAAATACGTTTTTTTCAGCTAAGTACATTCAAAATCTCCGTTACATATATATTCACATAGAGAAGCCATCTTATTAGTCAGTTATAAATTATAATAATAGATTTAGTCAGTTATATATTATTTACGACAGATCTTAAAATTTCTACTGCACTATCCTGGTGAGATCTCACATTCAATCTTACAATAAAATACATAGAACATTCACATTAGTTTGATGAGTTTCATAACCAATAAAATAAAATTAAATATAGAAAAGAAGAGAGAAAAAGAATTAAAATCTCACAAAAAGATAAGAGTATTTCTATAGACAAATATTTAAAAGACTGAATCTTATATATTTAAGAGACGAATGTAATATTTTTTTATTTTTTTTTAATTAAACCTGAATGAATCCCACGTGGCTCTGAGTTACTAAGACAAAAGTCAAATGAAGTTTAAGTCTCAAGCCCATATGGGCTCTCTATCAATTCAGTCTTAAAAATAAAAATCATATCATCAATATTATAAAATAATATAGAGAGTATGATAAGGAAAACGAGCTGTTAATTTGTCACCGCCTAGGTAGAAAGCTACTTAGTCAGGTGGTAAAAAAAAAAAAAAAACTCCACACCATCTTAATATTTCATTTCTAAATGATATAATATTTTAGCGAATTTAAGATCGAAATCAAAAGTTATATAGGGTCATCCATAAAATTGTTCGTTGTGATCTTGCGAACCGCGCACAAAATATTTTTTGTTAGTGTGGCAGAATAAGTGTGGAACTATATATCTCGTTCATTCCAAATTACAACAAAATCTAATTGAGTTTACCTGAACATAGAGATTCTTCCAAGTTAACAATCCTTTTATACTAGATATTTAACATTCAAACTAAAATCAAATGATTTTCGCTGTTTTTTTAGCATTCAGATTTGCGATCAGAATCGTTAAACTTTATAGATAAAGTTGTATATAAACGCATCACACGTTTTTTATCCTTATTTTTGTTTGTTTGTTTGTTATATATTAGTTTTTTTCAACCAAAATATTAAGTAAGTTTAGCATAAATATAATTTAATTAATTTATAAAATCTAAAAATAGAAAACTCTAGCTCATTGTGTATTTTATTTTCTATACGTGTTTATTTTAGTTTTATAAAAGCATATCAATATATATGGACTATGTACTCGATTAGATACTAAGAAACGAAAAATATATATATGAATATATATATATATATATATATATATATATTATATTTACATATTGAAGACAGCATTTTTGTTAATTAAAACATTTCCTTTTCTTGATTTAATTGTTATAAAATTCTAGTCAACAAGATTAATAGTCATCTCCAAAAGATTTGAATAATTTCCTCATTTAATCCACCTTAATAAAAACCCTAAGCACGCTCTATAACCCTCAAAATTCCCGATATCTTTTCACCTTTTTTTTTTTATTCTGTAAGTTTTCCTTAAGATAAATACAAGAAAATCACTGAAAAAATCTTGGTGAGTCTACATAAATCTCTCCTCTCTCTCTAAATCTCCTCATATTCTCACTTTCTCTTCCTCTCCAAGTCTTTTGAGTCGTCATATCATCATCATGAGCAGCCACCAAGGAGACCACACGGTGAAGCCGGCCACAACCATGTCGTCGACGGATTATTACAAGAGACCTAATCCCGGTTGCTGCTCTGAGGAGTACGCTCTTGTCAATGCTTATCCTTATGAAGATATGCAAGCCCTAGAGGATAGGTTTCAAAGAATTGCTGTCTCTGATCCACCCAATCATCAAGACCCTGTTCTTGATCATCGTCGTGACAACAACAACAATCAGATTCCTGGTCAAGCGGTCGTGAATGGTCATGGTCATGGTCATGGTCATGGTCATGGAAACTTGTTTGCTCCTCCTCCTCCTCCTCTTCCTGTCAAAGATTTTGATCGAGATCAGATTAATAGCTTGCAAAGGATGCGTCGTGAGAGGTACAATATTCCTGCTGTTGATGGGTTTGGTACTAATCATCAAAAGTATGAATCATCATTATATGGGACCAATCCATATAGTGATTTTGGCTTTGCTGGAAACCTAGGAGGAGATGTTATTCCTTTTACACCAAGGAATCAGTACCCGGATCAAAGCCCTTTCGGTCCTTCTAATGGTTACTACATGCCTGGTGGAATCCGTAACGGTGGTGGTGGTAATGGTGGTAATGGTGGTGGCTTTGATGCCTATGTGCCCTATGTGCCTGAGGCCTATGCTAGGAATGGGTCTAGTGTACTATGGCGTGCTAGAGACCGTGTGGAGTCTAAGAAGTTGCAAGATATGATTATGGATGCTTCGAGGGAAGTAATCGATGAGATCTTCAATGATGTGATATCTGATGTTTGTCAACTCATGGTTGATTCTTTAGGTTATCATGTTTTTGAAAAGCTTTTGCCTAAGTTAACCAATGATCAGATCACTAGGGTCTTGGATAAGGCTATTGAAAACCCTATTCAGTTTGCTAGGATCTGTGTCGATTCCCACGGGTATATACACACACTTTCTCATATTCACTTATCAGTTTTTGATATGATGCTTTATTGTTTGTTTAATTTGTTTTCTTTTGTCTTTGTTTCAGAACTCGTGCAGTACAAGATTTGATGCGAAGTCTTCGTGGTGAAGAGCAAATAGCACGCTTCATGCTCACTATAAGTCAGGTTGCACTTATGTTGACAAGGAGCGTTAATGCTAACTATGTGCTTCTGTTGTGCTTCAATCACTTTACTCCTGCTCAGATCCGAGTAAGTTTAAACTTTTGACCATAGATTAATTATGTTTTTGGTTCCTTATTTTATGTGTGACTTGTTCTATGTATATATGTTAACAGTGCTTGGTTCGAGTGATTGTTCAAAACTGTTACCAAATTGGAATTGATCAACATGGATGCTGTATGCTTCAACAATGCATTGGGAAATCCTCTGGAGAGCAAAGGAAATTTCTGATCACCGGGGTCATCTTTAATGCTTTGAGACTATGCGTGAATTGCTACGGGTAATAATGGATTATTATTATTATTATCATAGATCACTTCTTTTTTTTTTTCATGTGAAAGTAGTTATAATATATATATATATATATATATATATATATATGCATTTGTTTTTTCTGTATTGGTTAGGAACTATGTGGTGCAATATGTGTTGGAATTGGATGATGTTCAAATGGCTGCTGCGCTCGCGAAACAGCTCTATGGAAATTTTGTGCACCTTTCTCGTGATAAGTATGGTAGTCACGCGGTGCAAAAGTGCTTGAGACACCGAGATTTCGGCGCTAGGCAACTCATTGTAACCGAGTTGCTAAGTGACATTGATTCTCTTCTTGTGGATCCCTTTGGAAACTATGTGATTCAGACTGCTTGGGAATTATCTCAAGTAAGAATTTTACAAACCTTTTAATCCACATTATTCGTTTCGCATGAATTTTATATTCATCTTATCTTATGTTGTTTTGCAGGAGGGTGTGCGTAATCATTTGTATTACCATATCAGCAGGAATGCTCAGCTGATGAGGTGCAATAGGTATGGGAGGAAAGTGCTTGAGAAACTCAGAATATTCTGAGATGTTTCTTGAAATTAGAAGAAGAGAATGAAGGGTTGGTTGATTTAATAATTTGGTGTTTGTTATTGACTGGATTTTTTGTATGTTGTTTCTAAGTTGTAATCGTGATCCATCACATTTTGCATATGCTCTGTGTTGTGGTATCTGTGTGTCTGTTTTTGCTTCAGACATTTGGGCTTTATTTATATTAGATGTTTTTAGTTATATGGTTTTTTCTGTTATACTTATATATTTATAGGTTATCTTCCAAACTAACTATGATCCAAGGAATATGAGTTTTTTAAAAATCAACTTGACATCTCTTTTTTTTTGGTCTTCTATACTGATTACAATATTAGTTTTTCTTAACATTTCTATCACATGTTTTATTTACCCGTATGTATATACCAAGGCCAATACCCACAAGGCCACAAGTGACTAAAACAGCATGTCACAGTTCACATTTGTAAATAGATAAAATATCCAACGTCTTTTATAACAAAAGATGCAATTGTTTTTTAGATGTATCTTTTCTACATAAACTTAGGATCATATGACTTTTTCATATATCCCTCGTATAAAGGTTGACAAGAAAATTCTGAATATAAAATATGCATGGAAGAAAAACCAATTAGATCATATCATGAGTGATCTCCAAGATTGGTGAATTATTAAATTACTAAATTGCTTCCTAAGATTGATTAATATACTTTGTGTTAACCATAATGTCTGTAAGATTTCTCTTTTACTAGCTAGCTAGTACTAGTAGTACTATTATATTTACGTTTTAGGTCTCTCAAAGAGTGTGTGCCAAAAAGTTGTAATTATCAATGGACCAAACTCGCATGCTCAATGTTTATCATCACCATTTATAATTACATACACCGACCCCATTTATATATTATTTTTTTCTAGCTAAGACTATGCCACACACACCGTTACTTCCCGCCTCATGTTGAAGATATGACAATATTTTATCATCATCATTCATATGCACCTAACTTTTTCTTAGGAGGTACCACAAAGAAGCACAAGAGTTTTTTTTTTCCACAAAAAGCTATAAGGATCACTAATTTTTCTTATGAGGTACCACATGAATGCGAGTTACAATTTCTATATTATAAAAAAATATAATGGTGAAGCAAAAAATAAAATCACAATTACATACCACACAACATTTTCGATGTGAAATTGAAAATGTTCAGGATCACTAATTTTATGGTATTTGTAACGTTGATTTATATTGTATATATATATGATGAAAACTAGTTCCAAATATCACAAAAAAAATATTGGCCAAAGATCTAAAAAAGAGTTAAGAGTATTTATATGATTGTATTTTCTTGTCTATTTAAGGACATAATAATACAATATATTCATGAATTCACATTTTTAAAAAGTGTCAAAACACAAAAATCAATTTGAAAGTGATGGATACTAACACTTGAGAGAAGTATTATCCAAACCAAATGGGTTGTTGTGAGGTTAAAGATTATAATGAGTAAAAAACAAAAACTATATTTTCTAATTTGGTCCCATGAATCAACAACTCCTTCTATAACAAATTAAAAAAAAACTCAAAAAAAGAAGAAGGTTAGATTCTTTTCATAAATTTTGTGTTAGTTTGACTTTTGGTGACTTATGCTCATGCTCATGCACACCATACTCGTCTATATATTTGCTTTTTCAGCATCATCACACTCAAACTCAATTGCTTTGTTTCTGACTTTAATGTCTATCTCCAAGGACATGCCTTTCGTGTTCATTAAGGCTAATTGCACACTAATTTTGCTGCTTTAACATAAAGTATAATATACAATGATTTGTATACATATATTACTATTAATTGGTTATATATATATATATATATATATATATTTCTTTTGTAGAAAAAAAAAAAGAATTTCAACAACATAGTTTTTTTGGAAGGAAGAAGAAGAAGAACAAGTGGACATATTGATGATTCTATGCACGAGCGAGGACATTTGTTACATTTTTAAGAATTCTTGTCAGGGAAAACTCATTACATTAAAAGAATTTATGAACCATTGCCAACATAAAAAAAATTGTGTACTTCTGTGTTCTTTTTTCCAAAAATTGTGCACTTTGTACTTCTGTGTTCTTTGCTCCTTGCTAAATAAACCAAATCGTTAAATGATTGGATTCGTTTGGTTACTATATCTAGATAAACGGTTGAAATCAACCGGTTAGCATATATATATTTTTTTTTTGTACATTTAAAAACTCAAACAAAGTGTTTGGCTGTTTGTAAATCAATCCTAAAATATGTGAATTTTACAACATCTAACTACCGTTGAATTTTAATTCTTAAATTTAGATGTTTTATACTTCCTCCATTTTTAAAGAGTGTCGTTTTGAATCTTTTCACACAGATTAATAAAACATATTAAAAATCATGTTCTGCCCATAAATAATAAGTTGTCTGTTCATATTTTTCTTTGTTTTAAGGTTAAATTATGTATTTAGTATTAAAAGTTATATTGGAAAATGAAAACGACACTCTCTGTGAACAAAAAAAAAAGTCTAAAACGACACTTTTTAAGAAACAGAGGGAGTATTATTTTATTATAAATATAAAAATGAACAATAACTATTTTATTTTTACAAAATATTTTTGATAAATACGAAGCATGTGACAATAAAATGGTTATTGTTTAGTAAATATAAATAAGAAATGGTTCATAATTTTTTTTAATCATTTGTTTAGTATCTATTTTTTTTTTTTGTTGTTGTCAACAATATGGTAATAGCTCTAATACATACCACTAGAGTATAAACCTACAAATCCTGATCACAATAGCCATTTTATTTTCACAAAATATTTTCTCCATTTGCCGTTGCCTTGATTAAAAACTAATATTAATATACTTTGTTGTAGTTTAATGCAAAGCAAGCAATCATAACGTATATTCCTCCGCGTTTTGTACACATAAATAATAAACAAAGATGCAAAAAGAATTAACGAAATCACTAATAAATTTCCCATATCTACAAAATGGGTTAAATAATAAATCGTCATTAAACTCAAAACACATTTATAATACAACCTTCCCTTCAACGCAAACATTTCTCATTTTCTCTCTTCATCTTCTTCTTCTCTGTATCGCTTTCACTTTCACTCTCTTCCACCACCAAACAATGGATAAGAAGAAACACAGCTTCTTCTCCAAACCAACCTCTCGCCAATCCCGCTCCAAGAGTCCAGTACGCGGCGTTTCTCCGATCATAATCCGACGCCGTAAAGGCCGTTACGTCTCTCAACCTGACCGCCACGTGTCGGAGATGCTTCCTCCGGTTATAGAAGGTCCTGATCCAGACGGAGATGACTGTGGAAGTAGCGGAGATTACTCTAGATTCGAGAAACGTTGGTATAATTGGATGAAATGTCAGCTTCCTGTAGCTCCTCCTGTTTCTTCGTCTTCTTCCTCCGGGTTTAAACGTACGGATCTGAGACTTTTGCTCGGTGTTCTTGGTGCTCCTTTAGGTCCCGTTCACGTTAGTGCTTTGGATCTTCTTCCTCATCTCAGTATCAAGAATACTCCTATGGTGAGTTACGAAGCTTGATTTTGGATAATTTCACTTGAATTTGTAACTTTCTCGTAGATTCGTGCTCTTCTATGCCTCAATTTTGCTGAATCTTCACTCGAATTTGAATTTTGTCGCTTAATTTTCACTATGAGCTTGATTTTGGATTTTCTCGAAGATTTCGTCTTGTAATTTTGCTTGAATTGAGACTTCTTTGATTGAAGATTGGTGATGGAGAAGGATTTGTTGCAATTAATTGAGATTGTTGTCTATTTTAGGAAACTTCATCTGCACAGTACATACTTCAGCAGTATACAGCTGCATCAGGAGGTCAGAAGCTACATAGCTCTGTGCAGAATGGATATGTGATGGGGAGAATCAGGACGATGGCTTCGGAGTTCGAGACAGGGACGACAAAGGGATCAAAGAGCAAGAATAATTCATCGAAAGCTGTTGAGTCTGGAGGGTTTGTGTTGTGGCATATGAATCCTGATATGTGGTATATGGAGCTTGTGCTTGGTGGGAGTAAGGTTCTTGCTGGTTGTGATGGGAAGCTTGTGTGGAGGCACACACCGTGGCTTGGTCCTCATGCTGCGAAAGGTCCGGTTAGACCATTACGACGTGCTCTTCAGGTCAGTTCTCTGGTTCATCCCTAGGAAGCATTTCTTATAGTTTTTTTTTTTTTTTTTTTTTTNNTTTTTTTTTTTTTTTTTTTTTTTTTGCTTGTATGATTAAATTGTTGAACTGTTGTTTATTTTCAGGGGCTTGATCCGAGAACCACAGCGAATATGTTTGCAAGTTCAAGGTGTATAGGAGAGAAAAAGATTGATGGGGAAGACTGTTTCATTCTCAAGCTATGCGCAGACCCAGCAACACTCAAAGCTAGAAGCGAAGGGGCATCAGAGACCATTAGACATACTTTGTTCGGTTACTTCAGCCAAAAAACGGGTCTACTGGTTCACTTAGAAGACTCCCAGTTAACCCGAATACAAAACAATGGAGGCGAGGCGGTTTACTGGGAGACAACCATCAATTCATACCTAGAAGACTACAAACCTGTAGAAGGTATCGTTATAGCTCACTCTGGTCGGTCCATGGCTACACTCTTAAGATTTGGAGATATGTCCTCGGGTCATAACACTAAGACCACAATGCAAGAAGCGTGGGTGATTGATGAAATTGCGTTCAATGTCCCTGGTTTGTCTATGGATTGTTTCATTCCACCTTCCGAACTCAGATTCGATTCACATGTTGAAGACTTATCTCAAGGCCCCAAAATTAAGACACTTCAGGGTTCAGTAGCTACTCGCCAGAAAAATGGCTGATGTCGGAAGATGTCAGTGAAGAGATCAATGTGCATAAACTCATTCAAAACAAAGTCTAGATTGGTACCTCTGCTTCTTCTACTTGCTATTGTTGAAGCTAAAAGATTCTTGTAGGAAGTTTCGTTGAAAGATGTAAATAGAGCGCAGGAGAATTACGTTATCTTTGTTGCAAAATGTTAGAGACTGTCTATTCAAGGGATATTTTCATCAACTTAGTAAGTATTTTATAAAATGGATTTAGATATGTTGATTTTGCGAAGAGAATTAGGAACAGATGAATGCGAATTTTCCATGTTTTGTATATATATCCTTGTTCCAGTGTCCCAAAATACGGGATTATTGTCAAAAGTGAAGAAACAAGTGTAACATGGTATATGATGCTAAAAAAAGAAGAGAATGTAAAAGGCAACAGACTAATAATGTTCACATGAGACCTGTAAATGACATGAAGTAACAGACTCAACCAAAATAACTTAGTCTCTTAGTTATATATGTTTCGGCTGCTTTGTTTTCCACATAGGATGTTTCCCCGGTGGTGGTGGTGGTAGCATTTTACTAAAGATATTTAGGTCTCGACATGATCCACAAAGGCTTTAATTCTACGATAGCAGCGAACTCCAGGAGAGCCAACTCCATGACTGCCAACACCTTGGATCTCAACACTTTGTAGAGTAGTGTTCCTTTCGGGGTTGAAGAAGTAAACATAAAACGATGATTTAAATGTATTCCCCTGCACAAAGGCTGCAACTGGTTGTCATTGTAGAGGAATAAAATACAGAGTAATTGATGATTACTCTTTATTCTGCTAAAATGATACCAATTAACAGTAAAAAAAAATTTTTTGAGAGTAATAGTGGGACCTACCTAATTGAAGAAAAAATAAGTGATTACGCTGAGATTTTGTCCTCCTACTTTTAAGAGAGTAATTTTATTCCTCTGCAACTATTATTTTTGTTCCTTTTATTACTCTAAGTACCACTATTCTGCTAATTTTTATTCCACTAAATTATTATTCTCTTATTCTATTTATTTCTCTCACTTACAACCAGTTGCAGCTAAAAACAATCTCGCCTGTAGCAGTTGACCCAGCAACGGAGAAATCGGCGGGATAATATATCCCTTTCATATCCCACAAAGTGTAGCCATATGTTTTCCATTCCTGTTTTCCAGCGTCCCGTAGAACCCACATACTCAAATGATACTTGTGAATTCTTCCATCAGAGTTAACATAATCATAGTTGCAACAAATCCCATTTAACTTAGACCATCCCGCATGGGTAGTAGTCTCGTCCTTCAACAAAATATATAATATATGTATAGCCAAATAATATTAAAAAGTTAAGTGAGTCTCTCATCATCAAGAAAGAAATTTGAGAGATTCTCAACATCCCTCTCTTTATTTTGAAATACTCATAATATTTTAATATTATTTATCTATACATACAATCATATTTTTTGTTGCGAGACTCATTTGAGAAACTACCAATTCGGATGGTTTTACCCTTAAAGTTAATCAATTCATCGGAATAACTACAACACTTTAAGTCAATATACTCGTCTCAGACCTAACATCAAAGCACATTTTGTTGATTTCCTAATAAAATAGAATGTGATTTGATATGTTGAGTAAGTGATCGTATCACTTTTGTGCCAAGTGTGTGGAAAAATTTATCATTTAATAATGTTGTTCAATATCGTAAGAGGTCTTGGGATTTTTTAAAAAATCCTAACAATTGATGGGAGGATTTTTCAATCTTTTTAAAACAACTGTTATGCACTAGGTTTGGTTGAGTAGCCTTTGATTTTTTTTGTTTTTTATGTTGTTATATTTACATTTTTTTGTTTAAGTTGAATATTTGTAAATAATTATTCCGCCATTTAGGCAATCATAAAAATATATTTATGTAGGCCATAGGCCCATAACCTAAAGTCCATTAAATAAATGTGGGCTTTAGCCTAAAAGCATAGACTTAGTGCATGCATTTACCAACTGGTGTCACTTAAATTACATTCCATGATATTCCACAACCATTTCAGTCCAATTTTATTTTATACAATGGTTTCAAATAAACCTATATGGTAGACCGAATACCCATGTGTTGTACAAAATGTTTATTCTTTCAGAATCTTCACGTTGATACAATATACATATCAATAGATTTTCCTCTCAATGACTTGCTCACTAGTAGCGTTGTAAACTCATATTATTGCTAACCTAGTTTCTATTTAGTTAAAAATAAAAATAAAATCTTTTTCTGGCCAAATAAGCTCCGTGTAACTAAAGAGACTTGTGATACTCAGCATCCACATTGGTAAGTTTTTGATGAGTCTCATAACCAAAAAAAATAAAATAAAATATAGAGAAGAAGGAGAGAGAAATGGAATAAAGTCAAATATAGACAAAGATTTATTAGTATTTTATTATTATTTTTTTTTTTTTATTGTTATTGAACTTGAGTGAGTCTCAGAGATGTGGATGGTCTCAGGTAAGAGACTCACTTGATCATTGCTCCATTCTAATTGGCCAATTGTTTTTTCCAAATTTTTTATTTAATTTTATTCAAAAAATAAGTAATAATTAAATATTCATATGAAATTTTGATAGAATTTCACTGATGATGATGCTCTTAAAGTATAAATAACATTTTATATATTTTAAAAAATGTTAAAAGCAACAGAGTAATAAAGTTCACACGAAACCTGTAAACGACATGAAGTCAAGTCATACAAATAAACCAAAATAATTAGACTCTTTATATATGAATAAGGCTTGGTCTCACAGATAAAAAATCAGAACCAATCCTCACTCTCGTCTAATAATTCGTCGTCTTCTGGTGGTATTGCTTGGCATTTTTCTAATAACATTTAGGTCTGGATCGAACTTAGATTGCTTCACATCGTAAGCATTAAGATCCTCGACATGATTAACAAAGGTGTAAGCAGCAGGTTTGCCAAATCCTTTAATCTCAACACTTTGGAGAGTGTTCCTTTCGGGGTTGAAGTAGTAAACACAAAACGGTGTATCGTACTCCTCCACAAAAACAATCTCGCCTGTAGCAGTTGACCCAGCAACCGGACACCTGCCGGGAACATCCTTAAAAGTGTAACCATATTTCTTCCATTCAGGTTTCTCAGCGTCCTGTAGAACCCACATATTCAAGTGATGCATCTCAATTCCATCAACGTCAACATACTGCCAATACATCCCACTTAATTTACCCTTGTAGTTTATCAAATCATCGTAGAAGCTACAGCACACTGAGTCAATAAACTTGAAAGTCTCAGACCTAACATCAAAGCAAGCTACCCCATAATACCCTTCATCACTTCTCTTAGCTAAATAATACAAAAGCCCATCGATGCATACTCCTTTTTGATTACGATGATTCTTTTGAAACGGTTTATGAGTAAAGGGACACCGGACCTTCCTCCACATCAGTTCTCCAGCTCCCAACGTCAGGATTTCAAAATAATCATCAGAAGATGGATAAGCCATGAACAATACTTTGTACTGCTTGTCGATCGGATCAAACCCTAGAAAGCTATACGACTTGGAATTATCAATTACTCTAGGTAAGCTGACATGTTGTCCCGTGTTAGGGTTAAGTATCGCATGCACTACATCACGTGATGCATCTAAACAATTGTAACCCTCACCCTTCCATGTACAAGAGAATAAGAGCAAACCAGAGGTAAGGCCACAAAAGTCTCCCGATATATTAAACTTGGTATGAACTGTGGCGCACGGCTTGTCATAAACATTCTGAGGCGACGAGTAGAAGGTCCATTCATCAAGCCTATCTCCTCTTCGGGCGAATAAGAGACGTGGNTCTGAGGCGACGAGTAGAAGGTCCATTCATCAAGCCTATCTCCTCTTCGGGCGAATAAGAGACGTGGATGAGCACGTGATCTGGTCAAGAACAAGTCTGTGAAATATGGACGATGAAGCATGTCACACCATTGCTTCGACACGAGACGAAACCTCCCTATCGACTTTATTGGCAATCTCGAGAGTATCTCGAGGAGGAGATCAATCGAGAGGGAATTTGAAACTTCTCCTCTTTCCATGATATGTTTCTATTTCGCTCGCCTGCTGGAAAGAATATATATATATACACACACGAGTACAAATCATAAAGAGAAAATTTGTAAAATTACCAGTTTTGAGTTTCAAATACCTTATTTTCTATTTTTAAAAAAGCTAATTTTTAATGGATATAGAATGACTAAAATAACATTACACCATTTTGCAAAGATTTTTTAAAAATCGTTAATAATTTTTTTTCAAAGAAATTTTTTATTTTTTGNACAATAATATGATTAATAATTTATATTTTTCAAAATAATTTAGATTGTTTATTACTTAAAACTTTTTGGATATTAACTACTATATGATATTAAACCTGATGATCAAATCATAAAACTAAGAACTCATACCATTAAAATTTAATAAAATGATAAAGTAATTCATTTTTACCAATATGTTAATCCTATTATAATTTTATGAAACAATAACATGATTAATAATTATTCCAAACTAATATATTTCATACTTCACTTATATTACATAAAACTAAACACTTATACTATTAAAATTTTATAAAATAATAAAAGAATTTGTTAATATTAATATATTATTATATTTTAACGATTGATCAAACTCAACGATGTTCGATCAACAACTACTCTGGTATGCGCATAAGAAACAAAAATGTCAGTAAACCTAATATGTATCATTAAGATATTAATACTGTTAATACTCCTCAGTTAAATGAAATGAAGTGGGTAAAGAATAAATTTTCAAGCTTAGGGTAGAAATATAACCAAAATAAATGGAAGAAAACTAGAGAGACAACCAGTCTCTTGAAATCTCAGACGATATATATTCAAAACAAAAAAAATTAAGTATGTGGAAAATGAAAAATTTGATCTTAAGAATATCTATAGATTAAAAAATGATTAACAACTATTTTTCATTTTTATGGTGGTGAGAGATTGAAACAATCTGTTTAGTTTGTATAATAAGATATTAGACTCCAAATTTATAGGNTGCTGGAAAGAATATATATATATACACACACGAGTACAAATCATAAAGAGAATATTTGTAAAATTACCAGTTTTGAGTTTCAAATACCTTATTTTCTATTTTTTAAAAAGCTAATTTTTAATGGATATAGAATGACTAAAATAACATTACACCAATTTGCAAAGATTTTTTAAAATCCGTTAATAATTTTTTTTCAAAGAAATTTTTTATTTTTTGATAATTATTATTATTTGAAAAAGAAGATAATATTAACGTTGGAAATTTGATTCGTAAAAAAAAACAAATAATTACCAAAACAATACAAGACCATGAACAATAGAAAGAGGCCATTCAAAATGTTGCTGATCATAAAAGTTCTCCCAATCACTTCTGATTTCTCACCTTCCACTTTGTTACTGTTCTTCCGTGTTAGTCCAGACAACATCTTACCGAATTTGTTTGCAAACCATCCGTGTTAGCTTCCTTAACCCAAATGTCTAAGTTACCATGTACCAACTCCACCCTCAAAGAGCTATTACTCGTAGCAAACAACACGAATTGCTGGCCAAAACCGTGACTTGACCCTCCAATTGACATATATAGTCTCTGTATAAACAGGATGATGCGTTTGTTGACATAGTCCTGACATAGTGGCACAAAACAAAATATTTTTTATAACAATAAAGATAGTATATATTTTTCGGTTTGGATTTATAAAATCCTAAATTAGCATATAGTGTCACGTAACAAAATTTACAGTACATTGAAGTAAAAAATTAGTGTATAATGTCAATTTTGATTTATATAGCCAAAATTAGTGTATATATTTGCATAGCTTCGACACACAACGAAAGATCCGGATCGGGATGGAATCTGAAACTTCTCCTCTATCCATATTCATGATCGTTTTTTTTCCCATGTTTTAGGCTATAGACTCGGCTTTAACATAGGCTTTTATCTATAACGACAAAGAAAAGTAGCTATCGGCCCATAGTCCCATAACTTAAAGCCAATAAATAAATGTGGGCTTTAACAGAAGGCATGTGACGCACTCTCTCTCTCGTCATTTCTGCATTTTTTTTAGGTTCGCATTTACCAATTCCACAACTTAACTTCAACTGGTGTGACTTAATTTTCAGTCCAGTTTTATTTTATACAATGGTTTCAAGTACTACATATAAATTTATTGATAGAGTAAAGAAGCTCACGGGAAACCTGTAAATGACATTATGACAAGTACACACTCAACTAAAAATGTGTTACATGAATTTCGCTTGGCCTCCAAGATACAAAGATTAGATTAGCCAACTACCAATCAACACCTGCATGTCCTCACTCGAAATCATCTAATAATTCGTACTTGTTCTCTAGTTTTTCTTCATTTTGTTCGGTAATTGGATTGTAGGAGCAGGACGTTTCTGTGGTAGGTTTGGCCTTTTCCTTATGATATTTAGGTCTGGACCTGACTTGAGTAGCTTCACATCGTAACACTTAAGATCCTCGACATGGTCCACAAAGGCCTGAATTCTACAATTAGTAAACTCTTCGCCAACACCTTGGATTTCAACACGTTGGAGACTTTTCCTTTCGAGATTATAGTAGTAAACAGAAATCGATGAATCATCATCGTTAACCTCGGGCACAAAAACAATTTCACCTGTAGCAGTCATCCCAGCAACAGAGAAATGGGAGCAACCTAACCAGTTATACTGATCATTCCTAAGAGTGTAGACATTTCTCGACCATTCTTGTTTCTCGACATCTTCTAGAACCCATATAACCAAGCGAGACTTCTCAATTCCATTATAGTCACCATCATGATCATCCCCCCAATTAATTCGACCTAATTTACCCTTGTAGTTTATCAAAGCATCATTACAGGAACATTGTGTCTCAATAAAGTTGAAAGTCTCAGACCTAACGTCAAAGCAAACTATACCATCAAGAGATCTTTGTTTTGAAGCTAAGTAATAAAAAACCCCATTGATGCATATCCCTTTTTGTTTTTGAAACTCTTTTTGATAAGGTTCATGTCTAAAAGGACATTGTATCGTCCTCCACGCCATTGTTCCAGTTCCTAATGTCAGAATTTTATGATCAGAAGATCGATGAGCCATGAACAATACCTTGAATTGCTTGTCAATCGGATCAAACCCTAGAAAGCTATATGACCCTGATCCGTACCCTATCACCTGAGGTAAGATGGCATACTGACCGGTATTAGGGTTACATATTAGAGGCACTGGGCCTGTATACGCACGTGTTAAATCCCCCACATCCGAAAAATATGTTAGTCCAGAGGTAAGGCCACAAAATTGTGACCACGTGTCTTCATCAAACTTCATAAGAAATCTGGACTTATTCTGATGTGGATTCTGAGTCTGTGGGGACGAGTAGAAGCTCTTTCGATGATAACGTCGGAGGGCGAAGAAGAGACTTGGACGAGCACGTGATCTGGTCAGGAACAACTCGGTGAAATATGGACGATGATGCACGTCACACCATAGCTTCGACACGCAACGAAACCTCGCTATTGATTTTGCAGGCAACCTCGAGAGTATCTCGATGATGAGATCGATCGGGATTGAATCTGAAACTTCTCCTCTAATCATGATCGATCAGTCTTCTTTTTTGCTCACTTGACGCAGAGAAAGAGATATTTTAGTACAACAGAGAATATATCTACATATAGAGTTGGCGTTAACGGTTAACCTAAAGCCCAATAAATAAAACAAAAATAGTAAATTTGAAAAAATTTTGGTTAAATTTTGATAAGTATAACTAATAAATTTGTATATTTTGATTTTTTTGGATATTTTAATTATTTTGATATAAAAACAACTGATATTTTCATATTTATAATTGTAATTTTGGATAAATAAGTTATATTAACTTTAAATATAGTTAATATTATAAGTATATAATTGTATTTTGTATATTTTCGGATACCCGTTCGGATATCGGTTCGGTTCGGTTCGGATATGGATTCGGTTTTTTGGATATAGGAGTTTAGCATCCGTTTGGATATTTTACAAATTCGGATTCGGATCTATTTTTTTGGGTCGGGTTCGGTTCAATACTTCGGATCCAGATAATTTGTCCAGACCTCTTGATCCCACCCCACAAGGGTTATCATTTATGATTCATATATAGAGAGCGCATGGGAATTTTTTTTATCTTTGCTGCAGAATGTTGGAGAATGTGTATAAGTCTAATTAAGTGTTAATTCCCATCAACAAAATAGTAAGTCAATAAAATCTAATTTTATAAAATGGTTTCAAATACGTTAAGTAAAGGCTCATTGCCTATAGAAAAGCACATGAAAGAAATAAAGTGTAACACAATTAAAATGTGATAACCAGAACGAACAAAATGCTAAAAGCAACAGAGTAATAAAGCTCACACGAAACCTCTGTAAATGACGAGTCCAACTCACACTCACAACCAAAAATAGCTAGACTCTTATACATGAATTTTGCTTGGCCACCAATATCCAGAGAACAGATTTACCGACACTTTTACTCACTCTAGATCATCTAACCATTTAAACTTGTTCTTCAGTTGGATTGTGGCTGGGTCTTTGAGCAGGGCGTTTCTGTGGTGGTTTTGGTCTTTCCCTAATGATCTTTAGGCCTGTACCTGTCTTGAGTTGCTTTACATCGTAAACATTAAGATCCTCGACATGGTCCACATAAACGTACATTTCTCCATCAAAGTCAGACCCTTCACCACCTTGGATTTCAACACGTTGGAGACTGTTCCTTTCAAGACTATAGTAGTAAACATAAATCAATGATTTCTCATAGTTAATGTTGGGCGCGAAAACAATTTCACATGTAGCAGTCATCCCAGCAACATAGAAATGGTTGCAACCTAACACGTTATTCTCATCCCCGAAACTGTAGTCATATGTAGACCATTCCTGTTTCTCGACATCTTCTAGAACCCGCATAACCAAGCGAGACCTTTCAATTCCATCATCAAACCACCACTTAATTCGACCTAATTTACCCTTGTAGTCTATCAATTAATCATAACAGCAACATCTTTTCTCAATAAACTTGAAAGTCTCGGACCTAACATCAAAGCAAACTATCCAATCAAGATAACCTCCACCAGGTTTTGAAGCTAAGTAATAATAAACCCCATTGATGCATATTCCTTTTGGTTTTTTAAAAATCTTTTTGATGAGGTTCATGTTTAAAAGGACATCGGATGGACCTCCACGTCTTTTTTCCAGTACCTAATGTTAGAATTTTATGAGCAAAGGAAGAAGATATATAAGCCATGAACAATACTTTGAATTGCTTGTCCACCGGATCAAACCTATATGACTTTGATCCCCACTTTTTCAGCTTAGGTAAAATGGCATACTGACCCGTGTTGGGGTTGCATATCACAGGCACTAGGTAGTTTAGGGCACCTCTTCTTGCCCCCACATCAGAAAAATATATTAAACCAGAGGTAAACTCACAAAATTTTGGCGACATATCTTTACCAAACTTCATAAGAAAACTGGACTTATTCTGAGATGGATTTTTTGAGTCTGTGGAGACGAGTAGAATCCCTCATTTACGGCCAAGAAGAGACGTGGACGAGCACGTGATACGGTCAAGAACAACTCGGTGAAATATGGACGTCCAAGTATATATTTGCATAGCTTCGACACGCAACGAAACCTCCCTATTGACTTTACAGGCAATCTCAAGAGTATCTCGATTATGGTATCAAAGGGGATGAGATCGATTCGCATCGGGATGGAATCTGAAACTTCTTCTCTAACCATATTCCTGATTGTTTTTTGTGTTTTTTTTTCCTCACCGGACGTTAAAAGGTAGTACATAGATATATGATGTTTTAGGGTAGAGTCTGCTTAAACATAAAGCATGATAAACAACATAAAGAACAAAATGTTAAAAGCAACAGAGTAATAGAATTGAAGGTCAGACGACACATGTAAACGACAAGTTGCACTCAGAACCAAACTATCTAGCTAGAGTACTGTTACACATGAATTTGGTTTGGCCTCCAAGATCCAAGATCAGATTAGCCAACAACCAACAAACACATGCCATCACTCTAAGCTATCTAATAGTTCTGCAGTTGAATTGTCGCTGCTTGTTCTTCACAACATGGTTGTAGGTCGTTTCTCTGGTATTATTGGTCTTTTCTTAATGATATCACTTGATATGCTTTTTTTTTCTTGTTCTTTTTCTGTTTAAAGACTTGAGATCGTAGGCATTAAGATCCTCGACATGCTCTGCAAAGGCGTGAACACCACAGCCAATACCTTGGATTTCAACACTTTGGAGAGTGTTCCTTTCGAGATTGAAGTAGTAAACATAATAAGATGAGCCATATATGTCGTCCAGCGACATAATAACAACCTCACCTGTAGCAGTTGCCCCAACAACTGTAAAATAGTTGGAATTGATATCTTCCAATTCCCACAAACTAGACTTATACTTCGTCCATTCTTGTTTCTCGACATCCTCTAGAACCCACACACTCAAGCACTTTTGTGTTCTATCAACATGAGTATACCCCCAACAAACCCCACCTAATTTACCCTTGTAGTTAATCAATTCATCATACATGTGACAACATTCCGCGGGGATAAACTTGAAAGTCTCAGACCTAACATCAAAGTAAACTACGGATATGTATCCCCCATCAATTTGTCTAGCTAAGTAATACACAACCCCATTGATGCAAATCCCATTCCGATTATATTTTAGACAAGGGTGATGTGTGAAGGGACAACGGATCTTCCTCCACGTCAGTTTTCCAGCTCCTAAAGTCATAATTTCAAAATAATCATCGGAAGATGGATAGCCTTTGAACAATACCTTATATTGCTTGTCGACGGGATCAAACCCTAGATAGCTAAAGGCCGTACCATATGGTACAATTACTTTAGGTAACGTGAGAGACTGACCCGTGTTAGGGTTATATATCACATGCACCACAACCTCCCATTTCTCACTCTTATATGTAAACCAATTCCGTACACAAGAGAATATGAGGAGACCAGAGGTAAGTCCATAACATTCTGCTTGCAACTTATTACACTTGGAATCAAGTGTGGCGTACGAGTTATCACATATTTTCTGAGATGACGAGTAGAAACTACATTCATCATCTCCTCTTAATGGGACGAATAAGAGACGTGGACGACCACGTGATCTGGTCAAGAACAAGTCTGTGAAATATGGACTGTGAAGCATCTCACACCATAACTTCGACACGACACGGAATCTCCCTATTGACTTTGCAGGCAATCTCGAGAGTATCTCGATTATGATATCAAAAGAGATAAAAAACCAAGAGATTTCTGCACTACTCATAGTCCAGATCGTTTCTTAAAAAGATGTATGAGAGAAACACAGAGAAAAGAAAAAAAAATGACGGAGACATTTGTATAACCTAAAATTTAAGAAGCAAGGAACTTTAACCGGTTTAATAAAAAAAGACCGGGTTTGCGAAATAGCCGGTTCGGCTGGTTTAGATATAGAGCGATCTAATACCCAGATTCTCACCTTTCTTCCACACTCGATCTCTTGTGAAGAATAATAATGGTGCTCTCTGACTTCAAAGGAGTCGGTGTTGGATTTGGTAATTTGTTTCTCCTTCTCTATTTATGATTCCGACTCGTGATTTTTGGTTTCTCATTTTGGGAAATTTTCTAGGGTTCGGTGTTGGTTGTGGATTTGGCGTTGGATGGGGTTTCGGAGGTTCGTTCACTCTCTATCTCCACTTTGAGATGGAATTTTAAATTTTTTGGTTTAATTTCAATCAAGACTAGATTTTGATTTGATGTTCTTCAAGATGAAATGGATCAGGAATTGTTAACCTTAAGAGATTGTTATTGTGATGGCAATGCCTAGAATCGGTTTTTGCGGTTGCATTGTGCAAAATGTTATATATGTTTGCTAATATGGATCAACCCTTACACTAAAATTGTTGTTTTTTCCGCAGGAGTGCCTTTGAATGTACTAGGGATTGGTGCAGGTAAGCACTGAGAACCTCTGCTTCTTTGTCTCAATGGATAAGAGTTACTAGACTCTCACGGATATTTTGTATTTGAAGGTGGTGGTTGCGGTGTGGGTTTGGGTCTCGGCTGGGGTTTCGGGACTGGTTTTGGGAGTCACTACCGATCGTCTAGATTGACATTTCAAGGCATCGACTTAGAGAAGATGGATAAAGGCAAGGATAAAGTAGATAACATGTCGGAAAACACTTAGCTATTTCATGCTTATAGCAATGGGATTTTGGTTAGTCCCAAGTTTCAGATAAAAAGTCTGATTGGATTGAATGTATAAGAGAAACAGAGTCATGTCTTTTCTTATTTCTCAATGAAAGCTTGTTTCAAATAATCTAACCAAAAATGCGTTTCTACATTACAAAACAATCGGGGACAGTGGAATTATATACTGTACAGTAAAAGCGTAGATTGCCGAGTTGTCTCTTCGGTATCAAACAATCCGTTACATGGGAGATGAATGAACTCAAGCGTGGTATGGTATTCCCAATTCTACATCGTATGCACTGCAACTACCACTGCAATGACAAGATAGGCCATCTCAGAACTCAAATGCATGTTATCTTTGATTGCAGAAATGCAGATAGAAGCCAAATTCGGTTCAGTAAAGATTACCAACAATAAAAAGTAAAAGAAGAACCCAAATTGTCGTTTTGACCGTTTTACTATATCGCATTTGATACTGAGAACGTTGAAGCTGCCTCTGTATCGCTCCATACCAACCGTGAAGCTGCTTTTCGTAACAGTTTTCCTCACACTCCATACAGCTCTTGTCTCTCTCCAAACATCCATTCATGACTTGCTGAGAAATAGAAAAACATTTTAGTCAAGATTCAGTATTCCTCAAGTAGTGTGCTTCTAACGGTTAGAGATCTTACTTGATTCGCTTGGATAGGTAATAACGCAGTATCAGACTCTCCTTCACGATCCGTGGCCTTCCACTTTCTCACACAGTTCTTAGACCCAGGTTCCATATTTAAGAATCCAGAGAAGCTGGGAACTTTCCGCGGGGGTCGAACCAGTGGCTCATCAGAAGTCTTTTGCAACAAACTATCCTCAGAAACCGCAATATTCCAAGCACCAATATCAGGAGTAGCACTAGCCGTCCTTCTATGTCCATTATTACTCAAAAGTTGTTTCTTTTCAGAGTCAGATGGTCCAGTCAAGAAAAGGGCAAGCTCATTTCGATCATCTTCATCCAAACGCACCCATCTCGGAGTCCCTTTCCCATCAGACTGCGCCGCTTCCTTCAAAGACTTCTCGATTTTCGACACCTGAGACTCCATCGCGAAAGTAAACTCTCGATGCCTATTTCGAGTTTCTTCACTCAACCGATTTTTATAACTAGATTTAACTGCTCGTTGAAATTCATCTAACTGTACCAAAACATACAAAATCAATCAACACTTAACCCAACAAACGAAGAATTACATTAAGAAAAGTAAACAGAGGAAGGAAGAAAGAAAGAAACCTGCCATTTCGTAGTCCCGAGTGCAGCGTGAAGATCTCTATGAAGCTGCTCAGAGTCCCATCCATTTGAAGATCCTCGTTTCCCATGGATCCATGTCCTGTAAGCTGACTCCATCCTGCACATTAATCAAAGATATACATATCAACAATTTTGTGAGATTCCAGATCTACCACCTCATAAACAGAGTTCTAATTCTATTGAATATACATTACATGTACCAACAATGACAATACTTAATTTTACAGATCCAAAAACAATAGCGTGAATCATTAATAGTGACACCATAAACACTAACAATGTATCCAAACATTGAATAAGACAAAGATCTCGGACCTGTCGGCAGATTCCTGAACCTCTTCAGCAGCGGCAAAAAAAGGATCTTTCTCCCACCGATCTAAACTCGTCGTCATTTCTAGGGGACAAAAAAAACCCTAATATTCTTCCAATACAACGAAGAAGAAGGTAATATTGGGAAAAAACCAGAAAGCAAAAATGCCTTTTTTGATTAATCAGAGCTTCGAAACCGAGGAATGGCGATGAAACGAAAGATTTACAGAAAACGCATATTCATGGGGGATGGCCAAATTACGGCCTTTCGTTACTGGCACGTGCCAATATTTGGTTCGATTTTTTTATGTTTTAAAGACAGAACCAATACTTAACCGGTCCTGGTTCTCTCGTTCGGTTTTAGTGGTTCACAAGACATAGAACTTCACATGGTACAGTATTTAAATAGGTAATACATTTCCTTCTTCCTTCCCTGGGTTTTTGAAATTGTTGAAAGTTAATTTCTTGGTTTCATATTCATGTAATGATATTAGGAAAATTATTTTCTTAATGACCACGAAAACCATGGTCGAGTTTGTATTCTGTTAACATTATTATATATGATGGGTTGAGGATCATGAGGATTGAGAAATATTTTCACTTATTAAAAAATGTCACAGGTTGAGGCCAGAAAGGATGGAGATTGGAGAGTGTGTTTGGTTGTATATATTAAGATCCAATTAGTTTTCCTTAAAGTGCATTGACTTTGAGAAACCGAAACGCAAATGGCGAACTACTACTATGTTTCCCTCTGTTTTGCTTATCTTTTGTTTCTTTTTTCTACAAGGATCAAAACTTTTGTAAACTTTGTGCTAGTTTTGTTTGAACAGTGGTGATCACGACATGCAAGTACCTTTTCTTGAATGATACACGATCAAATCGCAGGGTATATACCCATTTTTTTCTTGTTCATTCGTTTTCATTGAAATTGCTCTTAACTCTCTTTTTCGCAGATACATGCACACTTATGCAAATAAAATGACATTTTTTCTTCAGTTTATAAGCAACGTACATGAGAGAGTGTCGCTTTTTAAACTTGTACAATTGCATTTCACTTCCTTAACAAAAAAAAAAAGAGTGAAAAACAGATGTATTATCCTATATTTTTACTACTTTAGTTTAGCTGATTAATGCAAACAAAAGGTGTGGAGAAACTCATGCGAATCAGACCCATCACCTGAAACCTCTTCTTTTGGTGAGACACCATATACGCACCTCTCTCCGTCAGCACGGCCCATGCTAACCATTACCTTTTTGTATTATGTGCATATATAATGATGTGTGCATGGCTTTGTATTCATTCACAAACAAGTTCTTCTACTTACACTCTCAGAATCAAAACAAGAAAGTAGTGTCACTAAGCAGTCATTATGGGTAAAGTAATGTTTTGGTTTCTTGTTTCCTTGTATCTGTGCCTCATTGGCCATATGATCGGTGAGGCTGCAAGAGAAGGTGCTCTAATGAGGAATGAAGCAGGATTGAGGAAGATGGAAATGAGTCATGAGCACGTGCCTCGGTTCAGGGGTGAAGTCACTTCTGGCGCGTATGGAGGTGGCGGTCCAGGCTATGGTGGATACGGGCAAGGTGGTGGTGGTGGTGGTGGTGGGGGTGGTGGCGTCGTGATTGGTGGTGGCTTTGGTGGTGGTGTCGGGCCTGGCGGATTTGGTGGTGGTGGTGGTTTGGGTTGGGATGGAAACAATGGAGGAGGCGGTCCAGGATACGGGTCAGGTGGTATTGGTGGTGGTATTGGTGGTGGAGTCATCATTGGAGGAGGTGGTGGTGGATGTGGTGGTTCTTGCGGTGGTGGAGGAGGTTATGGACACACTGGAGCTAGCCTAAAGAAGTCAGGAAAAAACTAGAAGAGACAGAAGCTTTCTTAGGTTGTTAGAAGGAAGAAGAAGAAGAAGAATAAGGATGTACTTAGCATCTTGATCATGCTTAAGAGTTTGTTTTGTAATGGCATTCACTTTCAATGGAATAAGAAAAAGTGTTACCTAATGATTTTGGTCTATAAAGCTTTCTATATCTGAACATATCTATAGCTTCTCTTGGGGTTGAACATCTGATCAGCCGATTCTATTGTATAAGCGATACAGCAGCGTCGATCTGGACATCTGAGGTTCTTTTCCCACCACATCAATCACGTCCTTCACTGAGATTGACCGGACCACTTTCGGTGAACCTTGCTTCTTCCCTAAACTTCTACCACCTTCAGAAAAAACTCGAACGAGCAATTCGGAACACTAGATTAAACATATGCTTTAGGAAATTATACAGAAGTCATAAAATATGAAGTAGAAGCGCAACAGAACTCAGCTCTAGATCATAAAGGTAAAAAGAATCGAACTCACCAGTTTCAGCGCAAGGTTTGGTGGGGTGTCTTACTGTCCCTAAAGACTGTTTCTGAAGTTCCTTTGCCTTAAGTTTCCATTTTAGAGACACATCATTTCCCCCAATAGCTGCATGAGCAGCAACATTTGCAGCCTTGGCTCTCATTTTATCTTTTTCCTCAGCTTTCATTCTATCTTCCTCCTCCTTTAAACGCTTATCTTCGTTTTCAGTATCATTTTCTGCATTCTATATTAAGCTAAACTAAACATTATTACTGGTACCTAAGATAATAAACTGTTGAGCTCAGCACAAACCTTAAGCTCTTTATCTTCAGCCTGTTTCCTTTCCAGTTCTTCTTTCATCTTCTGATTCATCTCTTTAATTTGTTTTCCAATATCGCATGTGATATAAGTCCGATTCCTAGACTTCTCTGCATCAGTCCTCTGCAAAAGCTCTGTTGACTTTAAAAATATTTAGACACAACAAGGGTTTAAGCAGGCAGGACGAGAAAATGTAGACTGACCTGCTTTGACATTCGGATTATATTAGACAATATTCCTCGCATCCTTTCCTCCACACACTGAATGCACAAATCCATGAGAATCAATGAAGAAGAAGAAAATATTGTAAGCTAATAATTTCCCAGAAAATAAGAAGCTGACATCTCACCAGAGACAAGGACCTTTCCACATCACTGCTATTTTTTTTCAATCCGCTTTTTGCCACTGTTGTATATAAAAGCAAATGCATAAGCTTCTTCTCCAAGAGTTTTAATGTAAAGATATAAGAGATGGAATAGAACCCTACCAATTTCTGCCAGCTTTCTCTGCAGCGGAATTTTCTGCAGTATCGTTCTTTCTTCCTCTTGACGCACAATTCTTCGAGATGCTCCGGAAACATGACCATCCTTCTTGGGACCAGAAAATAGTAAGTGTTCTTCCTCGTCCTAAAACATATACATGGAATATTTTAGGTTATTCGTTGATCCTTATCCACGTTAGAATTGAGAAGCGCAGTTACTAGAATACTTACGAGATTGACGCCACTGCAGGCAGTGATATCATTAAGTTGTGCAATACTTTGGTTGGAAGAAGGCGAACATACTTTTTGCTTCTTTCTGTAAGTTAACCCACGCAATAAGACTTCACTGATAATTATAAATTGCAAATAAAAGTTACAAAAAAAACAAAAAGACAACTCTATTACCTCGATGGTGGCAGGGAAGAACCTAGTGTCTCAAGCGGTTGCTTGCGACCAGAAAGTGGCATTTCGGCTATCTTCACAACACTAGCTCCTGTGTTAATGGTCACAGATGGGCCAGGAAGATTAACCTGATGAATTCACAATCAAAGTTCAAAGCCAAAGAAGCGCAAACAGACGTTAGAGCGGTCCAAAATATAAACTTAAAAAGAATATCAATCAAACAGCATTCAACTCTATTTATTTAGAGAATTATTTAGAACTTACCATTGTGCTAGATTCCAGCTGTGTTGTCATTGAAGGAGAAACAAAGCTTGCATTGGTGGTAGAGGGGAAAAACTCCATTTTAGAAGACTGCTGGTCCACTTCATTATCTGAAATCCTTGGTTTATTGTTGTTCTGTTTCACTGGCACATTAGAGAAGGTTTGCGGCAGCAAAGAAAGAGGCTTCTGTGCCTGGTCCAAAATGTGATAATTTAGTTCCTGCTTCACATGGGCCACTGATGACAAAGGGGCCACTGTCTGGTCCTTAGTGACTGATCCTTGCTGGGTAGCAAAATGTAGATGCGAGGATATAGGGCCGCTATGAACCTTACTTAGACCATTTACAGAAATTGGCCTCTCGGACTTGGGATCAGTCATCATGCTAACATGAACTCCCGGTGGATCAGATTTTTTATCCTTAGTTGCTGTAGTTAAGAGATTGTTTCAGGGAGTGGTTTTCTATGCTACATGGGAATAATAAGATAAAATGGCATCAGCAAGAAAAAATTATACCTGCAGATGGAGATGGCACTCTGGAATTGCTTGAGCATCCAGGTGATCTGATCCCCATATTGCCCTGGCGTAACAACGGTTCACCTGCGACACTCCTAATTTGTTTGGCGAACTCGTCTTTTTTAATTTCGTTTCTCTGCAAATGCGTTGAAAATAAAAATAATGTATCGATGTGGTTTTCGATTAGAGTACTGCCAAGTTATTTAATGGATGTGTAAAACACACCTTGAATTGATCATACAGGAAATGAAGCTGCCTCTTTCTATTTTGGTCGACTTGGTTGTACACGATACCAAAAAGTTGCCCAACACTAGGACTATGATTCGTAGAATCAACAGTTTGTTCCACTGTATGATTCTGTTGGCTACTCAACTTCAATCCTTGCTCTTGATTGACTAAAACAGAACATTGCTGCTCTTTCATCTTAGTGTTCTCAACGATATGGAGGTTGGTATTAACACCCTGACTCGGCGAATGGCTTTTACCTATAGAAATAATAGTGTGACTGTTTACAACTAAAAAACTTCAAAATCACAAGTGAAACAGAATGGAAAGAATTAGACCAAGAAAACGATATGCATTAGGATTTTTGGTATAACAAAGTACATAGTTGACAAAACTTAGAACCAATTAGTAACCATCACCAAAGCATCATCAGGATCTAATTGAATCCATCAACAATTACAAATCGCATACCAAACCGAACAAACCGCAGAATACAACTAAAATTATTCAATTAGTCTAAGAATTTAACATAATTGTTCCTCACAAGACTAGCAATTACACATTATCCCCTTTTTATATGAAAATTAGGTTTTCGAAACGAACCTTGAATATCTCGATTTAGAGCGGATTGTAAAGCGTCGATTTCTTCCACCGAATGCATCGATTCAACCTAAACGAAACAATTAGCGAGATTGAGAAATTGAGGGACGAGAGTACGAAATTGAGAAGAAACCTAACCTCGTCTTGTTCGAGAAGCTTGAGAATCGAGAGATCCATGGTCTATGGAGGATAAGGGAAGAGCTCAAGCGAAGAGGGAGTTGTTTTGAAATTGAACGAAATTTATAGCGAACGATTTCAGGAGACTTCAGATGATAAGTATCGGTCACTATATTTATAGGGGTAGATGCCGATTAGAAACATCGTGACGTGTTTAGGTTTTGTTTGAACACTACACGGCGTTTTATTGGATAGAGAGAAACATTGTGTCGTTTTTTTCTTTTGGTTATATTGAGCCGTTCCGCACATTGTTATTTCCTTTTATTGGGCTTTGGTTTGCTGATGGCAAGGTCCATAATCTGATTTGTGATTGAATTTGATCCGTTTTGAAAACTTGGGTATCTCATTAAATTCAGAATTAATCTTGTATGAAATCCTGTCTACATCTGCTAAAAATATCACCAAAATATCATTTTCAAAAAATTGCTGTATTTTTAGGATAACGTTGATATAAGAGTCAAGTTTTTTCTTGACTTTAAAATGTTATGAGTCAATTTTTAAAAGTGAAAATCGTATGATATGTTTTATTTTGTGATGTAGTATTTTAGTTTTTCTAATACTTTCACAAATCGAGATTTGAAAAAGAGTATATCATAAAACGGTAAATTTATCTGGTATCTGAATTCGGAAAACTACTGTCTAATGACATATTCATTTACAAATCAGTTCAAGTCTTCAAGATTCATTTGAAATTTAATAAGAGTAGCCCGTCTAATAAAACTCTTAACATTACTTCAAGCATGATAATTTTTAACTTGAAGTGCAATGTGTTTCATGAGACACTAAAAGTCTAAGACAGTGTCCCAAAAATCAGTGACGGTTAATTTGTTTAGTTCAAAATCTGAAATAAACCAAGATATTCAAAGCCTCTAATCAGCGAGAATATAGAAAATTCAATAATATCTTACAGAGTTGAACTCCACTTGCAAGACAAAGATAAAATATCATCCACTTGGTCGTCCATGAGTGTCTGTTACCTCGATCGATTTGTATAATTTTTGTTTTCATTAAATTATGAGAACGGACCACATGTGGGTGATAAGCTCATACTTAAAAAAAAAAAAAAAAGAAAGAATAAAAACATATGGTTTTGGTAATACGACTAATGAGACATTTAGAAACAGAGCAAAAAAAACAGAGTTGTACTAGAATAACTTTTTATTCAATCAAAGATTTGTAAAGTATGTAACATTACTAACATATGTGGGTAAAAAAGAATAAATTCAACACTTGTGAACGAATTGGGAATCAATCAAAAGCAAAGTCGAAATTGGTTTTTGTACAGTCAACAAATTCCTACTAAACAACACAACTCAAAAAGAATCTAATCTTGAACTTTCTCAGTGATCTCAAACCGAGACTTCTTCTTCACCGGCATAGGGCTCATGACTTCATCATCTCCTTGAACCAAAGAGAACTCCGGGATCGGAGGGATGTTCAGGTCAAACCCACGGTGGCTACTGCTGACGTGGCTGGTGGATCCAGCTCCTTCCGAGTTCGAAAAGCTACTGTTGTTGTTGTTGTTGTTTCCTTCGTAGTGGCACCTTTTGTGTCCACCGAGGGCTTGACCGGACGGGAAAGATTTGTTACAGATAGTACAAACATGTGACTTTCCACTTCCGGTAGTAGTCACGGCTGATGTGGTGGTTGTTGTCTCCGTCGCCGTCGATGTTGACTGGTCATCTTTAGCTCCAGATAAAGTCTGTGCTAAGTTCTTGCGGTGACTAGCTTTGTGTCCACCGAGAGCTTGGTAAGAGGAGAAGGCCTTGTCACAGACGGTGCACTTGTAGATCAACTTCTCTACTACCGCCGTAGAAGTCACCGGAGCAGGAGGAGATTGACGGTGGTGACGGTCGCCGTCACGAGCGAGAAGCATGAGGCAGAAAGCAAGATACTCTTCTTCAGTGAGGTTTTGTTGGTTGAAGTCGGATCTTGATCTCTTGGATCGCTTCCCTTTGGTCCAGTGCTCATGGAATCCTGAAGAAGAATCTTCAAACAAAGATGGAGGAGCTAGTCTTGGTGAGCTTAGAGCTTCGAGCGCCATTAGTTACAAATCTTGAATCTCAAGAAGGAAGATGAAGAAGATGGGTTACTAGATCTGGCAAGAAGATTAGTAGAGACTAAGTCTTTTTTTTGTGTGTGTATTGTGAATTGAAATGTTGTTGAAGGAGAAGAAAAGAGAGTGTGAATAAATATATAGTAGATGTGGTGGAGTGTAGAGGAGGAAGTTGCGTGACAAGTGGTGGGAAAGTGTGGAAGTGAAGGTGGTGGCTATTAGACCAAAGCGATATATCAACTTGGGTTAAAGAGATGGTGAAAATTGGTATGGGCACGTTTGGTTTGACCTAGTACACGTGTTCACAAGTGGTGAGATAAAAGAGGAACAAGTCGGCTAAGTAGACTTTTTCCTTTTGGTGGTAATGTGGGTAAGTGTTGTTTGATGCCGCCTTGTAATATTCTAGAGTTTTATTGTGGTCGTAGTCAATATAGTCATGGTCATTATTTTGTACACGTTTCGGTTTTGTTTTTGAGACTACTTTTAAAGAAGATACAAAGTTCTAACTACTAACTAGTTGACAAAATATTAAAAAGGAGGAGGAGAAGTTATATCTACAGAGTACTACTAACCAATATTGATTTCGAAAGTCTAGTCTCCCTTTCTTTGTGAATTATCTACAGAAAGATTATGTGAAGTGTTTTTTAACTTTTAGACAAAAAGTGAAATGAAAAACACAAATCAGTATATAAACATAAACTCTTTTTCTTTTTTTTAAACATAACTCATTTGTCTATGCTTATTTTATAATTGGTGGATCCAAAAATCGATTTAAGAATTGATTGAGTGAGATGAAAAAAGTCCATATTTTTATAGAATTTCAAAAGAATTAGTTTCTCTTAGTTGTCTCTAAAATTATGCCAAAAAAAAAAATCCAATGCTTTTAAATAATAATTTTATATCAAAGAAAAATATGGTTGTTTAAAATAATTGTAAGTATTATCCTAAAATAAAGTGAGTGATAGTGGTGAGTATAATACTTCCCATGAGCCATTTTTCTCCTGATCAGACTTTACTATGTCTAAAAATGATGATTGGATCTTGCCCGGTAAATTGTGAAAGCCTGAAAGGACAAGATTCGACTGATATTTTTGAATGGGTATAAAGAAGGAGAATCTTAATGCCAAAAGTCTATACCATTCAAAGCTTTGAACAGTACTCATATTGAAAAGGTGGTGGAGAGGTAGGGACTAAAACGGTGCGTGAATAAAGACTATTTCAATTTTCGACAGTCCAAACCCCAAACTCACAAAAAATATTATAAACCGAAAGAACCAACTTTGTATTAAAACTAATTAATTAATAGTGTGACACTAAGATGTGGGAAACGAACTACATTTGACTCTTCCCATTTTTCTTCACGCGGCAATCTTCAAACCGACGTCTGGTTTACTTTTATTTGACGCACACACTTAACCGAAATTGCATTTTAGTTGTCCAAACTTCGAAGTTGATGGACCTAAAATTCAGATTAAAAGGTTGAATAAATGGGACAATGGCCGACGTATTAGTAGTTTAGACTGTTTAATATAAATATACCAAACATGTCACGTACTTTAGGTTGAATCATTGATGGGAAACTTTTTCGTGGCCACAGATTACAATTTTGATTTTCCATGTGATTCATGTGATTGTTTTTTATAGTTCTCATTTCTTCTAGAGTAAATTTGTTTGCTTGGTTAGAAGGTTACATTATTCAAACGAAGATTATTTACAATGTGTTTGGAGAAGAAAACGTGTAACACAAAATGATAATAATAATTTGCTTTTTTTTTCTTACAAAATAATTTGCTTTCGATTTACACTTTTGAAGTAGAAACATGTCTAAATGATATTTTATTACTAAAACAATTAAATATTTTCTTCCAAGTTTATAGAAAATTATTTATAGCTTATAGCAAATTAGTTACAAGTTGTTTAGTGTAACAAATATGTTGCAAATTGTGATATTTAGCTTATATATTTTGCCAATTATGCCCAATTTTTCATTATGTAGCAAATTCTAACAAGAAATGCTATTTGTGCTGTAGTCTGTAGAAAGATAAAATTTAACACTAATAGGTGGATATGTGATGCAGAGAACGAAAGATGGATTTGTCTTTTGTCAGCGTGTCATCATGCATGGGTCACGCATTGCCTTCTGGAAAAAGTTCGCTCACACTTAACCTTCTACAAAGGTCCAAAGATAAACTCAAAAGCCACAATAAAAATTTAACTAAACATATACAATACAGTGTATAAATGTGGGACAAGACTATCAGATGTGTGGGACAAGTTAGTAATATTTTGATTTCCATACTGATCATCTCTGATTCATGCTATTTTTGTTCTAGTTCTCATTGTTCGTTTATTTTTTCCAAAAGGAGATAGATAGCACACACACAAAAATTGAGAAATATCAAACAATGTATGGTCTAAACATTGGACCAGTCCATCCAGCACCATACTACCACGCCAAAAAGTATGAAAATAATATTTTCTTGCCACGCCATAGAGTGAACTTTTCAATTACTGGACTATTGCCATTTTGTGTCATAAGAGATAATCGGGTCGAAGTCCGCAACTGGTTCGGATCCAAGTTTTGGCTGTTTATCAATGGGGCGTGTTAGATGAATTCATCAGTAATGAATCTTTAAATGGCTTAGATGATAGGCCCGGTTTCGACCTTGTGCAAGGAGTGCAAAAAAGCACAGGGTTCATATATTGATTTTTAAAAATCTATACTTTTAGGGTCCAAATTATAAAAAATATTAGTTTTAGTGTATTATTAGGTTTATAAAACTAATCTGCTCACGGCCCAATAATTACCCAAAAAATATTTTTCAGACCCTTCATGTCGAACGGAAAATGTGTATTGTGAGAAACTTTTACTTTTTGGGCCTATTAATCGTTTAAGCCCAATATATAAAGCTACTATAATGGTTTAATGAAGCATATTGAACTACGTACGTTTAAATTAATCTATAGACAATACGACGAGTCTGTAGATTGTTGAAAGAAACAAAAACCAAACGAAGATCACTAACAGAATCTCGACTATTTTGGTTTAGTAGTTTTTTTCCTAATCTTGTCTATCTCTATAAACTTTTATGAAAAACTTAACATTTGGTATTAAAACTCAGCATTCATACTAAAATCCCTACAAATAATACCAACCGGTGATCCTTATCATTATTTCGGTTGGATTATTTGACGCCGGTTTAACATCTCATATACACATATATATAGTCCTTACGTATGCAACACATATTATTAATTTATTAAGTGACCGGTCCAATGCCAATATGGCCATCTCTAAAAACAAATCTAGCAGCTGTTTTAACTGGTGTCACTTATAAATTTTATATTAAAAAACCATACTAAATCGCATTAGTATTGAATAAATGTAAACTGGTCATGAACTTAAATTTTTGTTCGTGAATATTGATAATAATAAAACATTTATAAGTTAGTCCAAAACTTGGTCATAGGTTGAGAAAAAGAAGGGAACATGTGGGTCATGGATAATCTCAAACTCTAGTTGGGAGGGGGCTTTATTGGATTTTTTAAACCATTTTCATTCTTCACTTACTTGCTTTCACACACCCATTATAATAAAATCTTCAATTTCTATAAATCTATATATGTATTCAAGTGAGTAAGACAGACGACAGATGTACCCGCGGAGATAGCCCCACGTCATCACTTCACATTGGAGCAATTTCTGAGAAGCGAGCGACAAAGCTGAAACTAAAAGAGATAACTAACACAGTTCAACGGGGCCTAATTACTGATTAATGCGATTAAATAGAGCAAAACTACTATTTAAAGGGTTATTATGAAACTCATGGTGAAAGATACTTCTTAGTCGTCACACTCAAATAAATTAATTTGAAATAATGACGTTTCACGCACTCGTATAAGCATTTTATATTTCTTAATTCTTGCACACAATTTTCTCGTCTTCGGGTAATTGATCACGGAAGCACGTGTAGGATCGAGTGACTCAGGTCTATGTGATACACTGGTGCTAGAATTTCATAATTAAATCAATTAATTAAAATAGAGAAAAATATTAAACATGGTCAAGTACTTTTATTATTCTTCATCCAATAAACGAATTTGAACTGAACCGACTTTAAAATACTATTTTTGAGGTCGTTATAACTATTAGATTATAGAAATATATCAATGAAAAAATTAATTCAACTGACTAAGATAACAAAACAGAAATACAAAAATTATGGATTGGTATTATAAGTTTATAACCAATCGTTCACTTTGAAAATTCGATAAATACAAAAGAAAACCCCCTAAACTTGTTATTTTTCTTATATGCATTTTTCTCATAATATATCTATGAGAGGATTTGAATATAACACTTTTATGTACTATCAGCTATAATTGTTTGACAATTTTCAATTGCACATTTTTATATTTAAATATTATTTTGACTTTTTATTGTGAATTTGGATAAAAATACATTTCTAAGCTATTCACAAAAACTTTTTTACCTTTTTAATGAACATGAGAACTTTGACATCAACAAAATTTCTACTTTGTTAATTGTTATTATTACTTAATGTTTTTTTTTTTTTTTTTTNATTTTTTTTTTTTTTTTTTTTTTACCAACTATTACAACACAATTTTATTTTTTTCCTAGAATACAACTCGAACCTAGAATGCCAAAAAGTCATACTGTGGCTTTGACCACCAGATTAAAAGACTGTTGGCTTATCATTACTTAATATTATAAATCATGTTTTGTAACTTTTTATATTAGTACGTTTTCAAAAAAAAATATATATATATATATATATCAGTATAGTTTAAAACTAGTTAACTTTTCGTATAAGATGTAAATGATATAGAATTCATAAGTAATCTAAGAATAACATTGTGTTGTAAAACTTAATCAATAAGATAAATATCTCTTAATGAAAAAAAAAACATTCCCATATATAGGGTTATAACGAACATTCTGTTGAAAAAAAAAAAAAAACGAACATTCTAGGTATCTGCTAATTACATACTACCAATTAATATTGAAGTCAATGTTAATGTTGGTGACATAAATGTCGTAGTGGGCAATATATTATCTAATTTCATCCAGATAATTTGTCGTGTTTTTTTTTTTTACCCATAGAACAAATTGTTAATCCAAATGTATAGATGATTTGTGTGGTGTGTGAATGTTGATAAATAGGATCTAATATAAATTCAGGTTTTTTTTTTTTTTTTTGTCTCGACAAAATTTTATTCAAAAAAAAAGTGTGACCACAAACCATACATATTAAACGATATCACCAAACCAGTAGGTAAGTAACAATAGTGAACAAAGCAACTAATCCAAAAATTTCAACTCTAAATGTTGGTGCAACCAGGATGGGCCATCTCTAGCAATATAAGATTGATATCGGTGCTCGCTCGTTACATTCGTTGCAATATTGATCGCTATTTGATTTGCGGTGTGATTTGATTATAAAATCAGGTTTAGATGGAGGATATATATATTTTTAAAAAATAAGGGAAAGAAACAAAAAAAAGTAAACCTTTATCGAACGTGGGGGTAAAATCTATTAGGGATTATATTTCACATCGGAAATTAGAAGGATCACTAGTAATATATAAGTAGATTGGGTCTCTCCGCTTATTGTCAATTGACTTTTAGTTGGAAGCTCATGAAACTTAGCATGGTATCAGAGCCCATTATAGCCCAAAACGGGACCGATCCATACTATCCAACCCGATCCATCATCGATCTGACCCAAGTCGGTCCATCGATCCTTGCCCAAGCATGCCGAGATCAATGATAAAAAGACCATCATCTCGAGGGGGCGTATTAGGGATTATATCCCACATCGGAAACCTTCGTATTAGGAATTATATCCCACATCAAAAATTGGAAAGGATCACTAGTAATATATAAGTAGATTGGATCTCTACACTAATTGTCAATTGACTTTTAGTTGAAAACCATAAAACTTAACAAAATTGACAGGTAGGGTCAAACTGAACATCTAAATCGACAGGTAGAATTAATTTTCATATTGGAATTTGAAAATTCACCTAATAAAATTATTAAACTTATTTGAGCAAAAAAAAAAGGAAGTTGTATGAAGCACATGCCTCATGTTAAACTTTCCCCCGTCCGCCACTAACATCGACCACTACGGATATATACATACATTTCCGAATTAAAACATGTAAGTAATAGCATACCTACGTAGTTCAAACAAGTATTTAAGATGGTCTAATCAATAAAACTTACATTGTATTACAGAATACGTTTCCAAGGGTTAAATTAAGTTGAAATGAAATATAACATATAGTTATGGTATGGATTATGGAAAGAAACGAATATGTCTGAGAAACGAAGAGAAAAAGCGAGAGACTCGCGCCAATAAAGTAATTTAGGTATCGTTACAATACTAGTGGGCCCACACAGACAAAGAAGCCATTTAAAAAAATATATATAATTGGGGTCAGAATTATGGATTGAAGAAAAAGTGAGAAGATGACAAATATGCAGAGTGATAATCTCTTTGGCAGAATCCGAGTGCAAAGGACAAAAATGGAAGTACGTCCCCTGATTTCTTTAAACAAATGGGGGTGAATGAATAAAATCCAGCTTTCTCTTTGGGTATAAATTTCGGTTTTGTTATTAAAGTTACAAGGAATTACATACTTTAAAAGTTAAAATTGGTAGCGATATGTCAAAGAGCATTCAATTCGGACCAACTCTTACATGTCAAACCTTATTGTAGAGGAGATAGACTTTAATGTGAACATATATATAGAAATGTTTACTTGAACTACAATAAACTGAAATGTCAGTTCAATAACTATTGGTCTTAATCATTGTTTAGAACGCTATATATAAAGCAATTCTGATGATCTTAAAAGGCTTTATACAATGAAACCCATGAAACTGGACATATCATAATGCCAACTGTTTATTCGTTAACAGGAAAGTTGGATATCACTCGTTTACATTTCTATAAGTTAGATTTAGAATAATGTTGTGTCTCTCACGCGCTTATATTTATTTTTTAGACCAAACTTTGCGTTAGGCTTTTCACGACGTAACCACGTGTTAGAGTGGCGTCTTCTTTGTTTTAAACCATATCGACTTAAATTAAAATACTCAAAATCATTCTTACATAGAGTACATATATTCATCCAATACATTATTATGTTAAATTTTATAATTACTATATGCACTATTTATTAAATAAATAAAAAAATTGTAGTAGGATTAAACACAACTTTTCATCATCGCTTCCCAAAAAAACAAATCATCAGCTTTCGTCCTCACCAAATTTCCAAAACTATGACTTTATTAAAAAAAAAAAAATAATAATAAAAAGAATAATTTTTAAAAGTAAAAAAACTAAGAATAATGCCATTCTTTCTGTAAATTAATTTCACAAGTACCATAGTTGTTTTTGAGATTAATGTGTGTACCAAATACTTTATTTTATTTTGGCCAGAATTTATGTTTATGTGTAGGAAAGTGTAGTGTGCATAACTGTGGTGTGTCCTAAATCGAGTTAAGACAACTATAGAAAAAGGGAAATAAAAGTAATTGTAAATATCTAAGAAAGCGAAAAGAAATGTCTATAAATGTTTAACGAACACCACAAAAAATTTAAACCACAGAAGGAGACAAAGTTATATATAAGAATGAGGAGGACCATTATCAGGGAAAGAGAAACCTTGAACATGGGTGCGCTAATGGCAGGTGGGGTCAAACTAGATCTTTGAAGCACTAGCATTAATTTAACAATTCTTTCTTTTCACCAAATACTTCTTACCAAAGACTACCTCTTTTTCTTTTTTTCCTTTTTCTTAAAGATGTACCTCTCTACCTCTCAGGATATATAGTACAATTTCCGAATCGAATTCTGTAATATCCATTACCAATGTAGTTCAAAAATTGATCAAAGGCGTTACATATTAAAGAATACGTTCTGATAAGGGTTAATCTAAGATGCAGTGAAAATACATTGTCACGACTAGAGAAAAAAAAGAAGTATGTTTGCTTTTTGAAATACAAGGAGAAAGGTGAGAAAAAAAAAGGAGTATGTTTACCAACGTTAGAGAACATCCAACAGAAGAGCTAAAACAATAAATATAAGTAATGGTGTTAAAATAAAAATATATATAAAAAAGGAAAAGAAACAATTGTATATATATATATATATATATAACTTAAAGGACTGAAACACAATATATATTCCCATTTCGGTGGTAAAAATAGGATCTCTCATGCAAAACTTTGGTGAAGATTCCATTTGGACGCAGAGCCAATAAAAAAAGTAGTTCGCAACCAAAAAAAAGGGAACGCAAAGAGCTTTTCTCCAGCGACGTGCGAGACCGGTATCAATACCCAGATTGGTAAAGAAGTGAGTCTGAGATTATGTGGTTCTTCTCCAGCTTCTTCAGACGTGATCCATCTCAGGTTAGTAGTAAAAAACATCTTCCCCCCCTGCTCTGCTCTGCTCCATTCTGCTTTCTAGTCTTTATGTAAAAAACTTCTTCCCATTTTGAAAACCTGCAGGGGGATCGGTTTGAAGAAGACACTAACAAGGCGATGGAACTTTCACGAGGTGAAGAAGAGAGTCGCATCAGATGTGAGAGAGGAGAAGAGAGTGAGATTGAGAGGGCAAAGGAAGAAAGCTTGAGACTAGCAAACCGAGCAGAGAAAAAAAGAAGAAAACGGAACAGAGAGTTAAAGAAAGACAGAGAGAGTGGACTAGTGATGCATACCAAAGCTAATGTGAATCCTCCTCCTAGGTAAGATTTATGTTTGTGCATATTGATATTTTTTTTTGGCTTTAGGGGTTTCAATCGATTGATCAAATCGTTAACTGTAGCATATGCAATGGTTGCGATTCTGGAATTGATCAAGATGGAATATATGTCCATGCCTGTGGTTCTGTCTGGCATCCTAAATGTTTCTGTTGCCTTCATTGTCACAAACCAATTGCAATGGACGAGGTTTTAGACTGTATATTATACACATTTTATTTACTACCATTTTTTGGTACGGCACTCTGTTGACTTGTTTTTTTTTGTTGTCTGATGTATAAATGGTTAGATTATAAACTCAAAAGGAATGTATCACAAACAATGTTACAAGGAACATCGTAGTCCGAACTGCTATGTTTGTAATAACAAGGTAAATAAATCTTAATTCAGTTTGGTCTAGGAAATGAAAGCAAAAAAGGGCTATGGATGTAGCTAAAATGTTATTGTATAATGATTTTTTTTTTTTTCAGTTTCCTTCAACAGAGCAAGGTAGAAAATACAATATGCATCCGTTCTGGGAACAAAAGTATTGTCCTTCTCATGACGGTGATGGAACAGCCAAGTGTTGCAGCTGTGAAAGATTAGAGGTACTAATTCTGTTTAGTTCCAACATAGGCAGAGTGGGCCCAGTCCGACATTTCCGGATGTCCTCATTTTATAAAAATGTGCATTTTTCATACGCTTTTTTTATTCATTAGTTTTTTCCCCTATAATATTTGGCGTTGTGGTCTGCGTATGCTCTAGACCGAACCGGAATATAGAAAGAAAAGCCTCTGTTTTGACTTGTTTTACTGGTTCTTTGCAGGCTTATGGAACAAGATATGTAATGCTTGGTGATGGTCGGTGGCTCTGTCGAGAATGTCTGGAATGTGCAACTATGGATACATATGAATGCCAGTATTTGCATTTCGAAATCCGCGAATTCTTCGAAAGCTTACACATGAGAATTGAGAAAGAATTTCCTCTTCTTCTTGTGGAGAAAGAAGCTTTGAATAAAGCTGAGGAGGAAGAGAGGATTGTAAGTACAATATCCTAAATTGAAACTTCTCTTCTATCTCTCTCTTTCACTTGTAATGTTCTGTAACTAAGTTTTCAACACAAGCAGGACCATGAGTATGGGGTTGTAACCAGGGGTATTTGCCTGTCTGAAGAGCAGAGTGTCACAAGTGTAAGACAATAATTTAGATCAAATATGTACTTTTATAGATTAAAGCTAGATTAGTCTCTCCTTTTTATTAATTCTATTCTAAACGTACAGGTCTCAAAAGGACCAAGGATGGGACCAAACAAGCAGCTAATAGGCATGACTACAGAATATCAAACGGTTGTTCGCGAGTGCGAGGTCACTGCAATTCTGATCCTATATGGACTACCTAAGTTCCTCACAGGATATATCTTGGCTCACGAGATGATGCATGCTTATCTCAGACTCAAAGGTAATGTAACTACTGTAAAAAATTATAGGCTAATCGAAATCCTAATTTATCTGAGTATTAATTTATAGAAGTTACTGTGTATATGAACCACACACTGTATATTGACATTGAGGAGAGGTGTTAAAGCGTATTTGGTTTTTGAGCACAGGTTACAGGAATCTTAACACGGTTTTGGAAGAAGGAATATGCCAAGTGCTAGGCCACATGTGGTTGGAAACTCAGAGATACCGCCCTGTCGATCCTACTACATCATCATCATTAGCTTTTTCTTCTCGCACTCCTCCAGTTGCAATAACGTCAAAGAAAGGTGACCAATCCGATTTCGAGAAGAAGCTTGTGGAGTTTTGCAAGTATCAGATAGAAACAGATGATTCACCTATCTATGGTCTTGGATTCAAGAAAGTTAGCAAGATGATGGTCTCAAATCATTACAACATCAAGGATACACTAAGAGAGATTCAACGCTGGGGTTGAAGACGATTTGCGATGCAAAATAAAAACGTTAGCATATATGAAAATAAAAATGAAAAGAGAATTGTTTGGAATTGGATATACATTTAAATCTATGAGCTTCTCTGATTATATGATCATATTTGTGATATACTTTCGAATTCACAAATATTATCATATATCTAAAAACTGACGCCAAGTGTATTTTTCGACTTCCATCAGGTCAGATTTATATATTTGTAGGATTAGATTTTTTAATGTTTAAAAAAAGAAGAATATTTTTTCTATGTTGATTCATTATTCTGATTTAATTTTATCAACCATGCGAAAAATGAAGAACAGACAAGGTCGTGTTGACAAAAAGAAAAAGAAAAAAAAAAGAAGGCAATTAATCGAGTTATCTAAAATTAATAAATATTTTAAGTATATGGTGATTATACACTTAAGCACATATCAATTGCATAAGATGTACAAGGAGTTTCATACTTTTCATAATTTTGTAATAGTAATACTGCAATTAATGTTAAATATTGGTTGAAGCTTGAAAGTAAGTGGTATATGACTCAACATGTGATCTATCTAACTTCGTCAAAAAATTGTTTACCCAAACTCTGAAATGTTGGAAAGACATGATCTTTTGAGGGCAGAGAAAAGCAAACCTTGAAAGTGCGGATAAAAGACTGGTGGGGTCAACTGGATCTTTCAAGCACTCACATTCATTAAAGAACCAAAAAAGTTTATAGTGGTCGAATGTTATCTCTCCTCCTCACCAAAACTATATCGACCGTTTACATAACTATAGATTTTAATTGGGTCAAATTAAGATGCAATGAAACATAACATTATATTTTTGGATTGGTTATCCGAAACATATAAAATAATTTATAATAGAAATGTACTACCATATAGTTTCGGTGGAGAAAGAAACGAATATGTTTGGTTTTGAGAGTGTCGAGGAAACGGGGAGAAAGAAGGGGAGGGGGGAGATCCCAACGTCAAAGAAAAATAAATTGGAGGTAGTAAGTAGGGTACACTTTTTTTTATTTTTTTTTCTTTTGAAAAGGTTATACAGCATTGAAAAGATCCCAATGTTTTTTTTTTTTGAAAAGGCACGGTACAATGTTAGTGGTGGTAAGCGTGAAATGGTAAACAATTATAAGTAACGGGGTCAAAATAATAAATAAAAAGTTAACAATTGTACTTAAGGGACTATAACGCAATTTCTCATGTAATCGGCCGATCTAACTAAGGGTGAGATCGTCAAATTATCGGCATACTATATTATTATCTAAGGAAAGATTCCATAAAAAGGGTGAAATTAATTTTGCCCCACTAACAATGGCCAAATCTACAAATTTCTAGTGGACTAAAAAAGACTATAGCAGAAATTAAGAAAAGGAAACGAATGTCTAATCTTAAGGGCAAGATGCAATTTCTAATGCATAATCGAACAAATTTTAGAGGAGGTAAGTAAGAGTCAACTTATTGGCATATAATTTATGAGGTCTTTCATGCAAACTTTGGCCAAGTTTTCTTCCACAAAAAGGATATCAAAGAGCTAAACCGGTGTCAATCCCAAGATTGATGAAGAAGTGAGCCTAAGAGCATGTGGTTCTTCTCCTGCTTCAGACGTGAAACATCCAAGGTTATTAAAAAACTTGCTTTCCATTGTTCATCTTATAAGTCGTATGTTCAAAAACTGCTCTCTGTTATACATTAACTTTTGGGAACCTAAAACCTGCAGGATTCATTTGAAGCAGAAACTAATGAGGCCATAGAAACTTCGCGAAATGAAGAAGAAGAATATTGCACCAGACGTCAGAGAGAAGACGAAGATGAACCGATTGAGATCGATACGGCCAAGGAGGTCGACAGCTTGAGACTAGCAAACCGAGCAGAGGGAAAAAGCGAGCTCGAGAAGATTTTAGAGGAGAGTGGATCAGTGAACCTTACTCCTAGGTAATGCTTATGTGCTTCTATAAGTTTGTTTGTTTATGGCTTTAGGAGTTTAATTGATCAAAATTTTTTTTTTTTTTTTTTGGATCATTGATCAAAATCATTTATGTTTAAGTTTAATTCATCAAACTATTTTGTTTGATTGTAGCATATGCAATAATTGCAATTCTGGAATTGATCAAGATGGAATATATGCCTTTGGTACCGTTTGGCATCCTAAATGTTTCTCTTGCCTTTATTGTCACAACCCAATTGCAGTGCACGAGGTTTTAAACTATATATTATACAATTTTTTTATAGTACTTGTTCATTTTTTATATTGGATTGGTTGTTGTTTTAATCTAAACACTCCTTGTTCATTTTGTTTTTCTGATGTCTATAACTCGTTAGATTTCAAACTCAAAAGGAATGTTTCACAGAGCATGCAACAGAGAACATCGTCGTCCTAAGTGCTATGTCTGCAGAAAAAAGGTAAATAAATAAATGTTACTTGGACTTTAAGAAATGGAAGTAACTTTAAAAGAGTTATGTGGATGCAAAATGTAATTGTGTGATTATTTTCTTTCAGTTTCCTTCAACAGAGCAAGGTATGATGTTCAGTTTCCATCCGTTCTGGGAAGAAAAATACTGTCCTTCTCATGATGGTGATGGAACCGCCAAGTGTTGCAGTTGTGAAAGACTCGAGGTACTAATTGTGTTTAGTTTGGAGGAAAGCAAGGCCGGTCCAATGTTTTCGGATGCCCTGCAGGATTTTTATTTTTTATTTTTTTGAATTTCTTTGTTGTTAGTGAATTTTTTTCTCTTGTAAAATTGGCGTTGGTCGCTTAAATTGCCTAGCTATGCTCTGGACCGGACCCTAACAGAGAAAGAAGAGCATTGGCTTGACTTGTTTTGTTTTATTGGTTATTTATAGGCTTTATGGAACAAAGTATGTAATGCTTGCTGATGATCGGTGGCTATGTCGAGAATGTATGGAATGTGCGATTATGGATACATATGAATGCCATCATTTGCATTTGGAAATCCGAGAATTCTTCGAAAGCTTACACATGAGAATTGAGAAAGAATTTCCTCTTCTTCTTGTGGAGAAGGAAGCTTTGAATAAAGCTGAGGAGAAAGAGATGATTGTAAGTACATTTCCTATACTAAAACCAATTTTATATCTCTCTCTTACACTCATATGTTCTGTATCTAAGTTTCAAAATCTAACAGGACCATCAATACGAGATTGTAACCAGAGGTATTTGCCTGTCTGAAGAACAAATTGTCACAAGTGTAAGACATTAATCACTACCAAGATATTAACTTTTATAGACTAAAACTATACCCGGATCCACTGTTTTTTTATATAAAATATTGGTCCACATATACAGGTCTCAGAAGGACCAAGGCTGGGGCCAAACAATCAGGTAATAGGCATGGCTACAGAATCCCAAATGGTTGTTCGGGAGTGTGAGGTCACTGCAATACTCATCTTATACGGACTTCCTAGGTTCCTCACTGGATATATCTTGGCTCACGAGATGATGCATGCTTATCTTAGACTCAAAGGTAATGATGGTCATATTCCGTAAAGGATTATTGGTTTGTTGAATATTTATTTATAGAGTATTAATTTATAGAAGTTTTACTGTATATATGAATTTTATACACAATATGCTGTATTGACATTGAGGAGAGGTATTACAGCGTATTTGGTTTTTGAGCACAGGTTACAAGAATCTTAACACGGTTTTGGAAGAAGGAATATGCCAAGTGCTAGGCCACATGTGGTTGGAAACTCAGAGATACCGCCCTGTCGATCCTACTGCGCCATCATCATCATTAGCCTCTTCTTCTCGCACTCCTCCTCCAGTTGCAACAACGTCAAAAAAAGGTGACCAATCTGATTTCGAGAAAAAGCTTGTGGAGTTTTGCAAGTATCAGATAGAAACAGATGATTCACCTATCTATGGTCTTGGATTCAAGAAAGTTAGCAAGATGATGGTCTCAAATCATTATAATCTCAAGGATACACTAAGAGAGATTCAACGTTGGGGTTGAAGACAGATTCAATATAAAAACGTCAGCATATGCAATCTTTAACCAAGAATGGAAACAAATGTTTGAATATCATCATTTAATCTTTGAGATTCTCTAATTATATGATAATACAGTTGTGGGTCCAAAAGTATATGACAATTTGATGATTTTACTTCAGTAACATAAAGTAAATGTTATTTTACTAGTTCTGGATTATTTCATACAAGTTTCTTGAAACAGCGCCGAAATTGATATTGACAGAAAACTATGTCGTACCTAGATCTTTGATTGTGTACACAGTCACAGAAATCAAGGTGGAAAATTAAGTGCATATGAACCAGACTACAAGAGAAAAGGTAACTTTGGTCCCCCCCCCCCGACTCTTAAGGCTTTTTACAACCATGTGTTCTTTTTTTGGCTCTCTCTGACCATTAATGTTTCTTTTATACTGCAACTTTAATGTGTAAGAGACATGCTCTGCAGGAGTAGGTTTATAAGTGAAGCACAAAATGATTTATCACAAAAAAAAAAAAAAAATGGAGTACAAAATAACTAATACAACGCAGATATTGCTGTTTAATAACGGTAACATGTTGTTGCCTTAAGGCTTTAGTGTTCGCATGAGCCACAATTGTGTTCTGAAAATGTTTGTTTCATTTTATTTGCAGTTGAACTATTAGTTTAGTTCTTTTGGGCCCAATCGAACTATCTCTCTCTTACACTCATATGTTCTGTATCTAAGTTTCAAAATCTAACAGGACCATCAATACGAGATTGTAACCAGAGGTATTTGCCTGTCTGAAGAACATATTGTCACAAGTGTAAGACATTTGTCGCCATTGGAAATCCGCTCCAACGGAACTGCTTTCAACGGGACATCAACGGTTGACATATCGACGGAATGCAACGGACGAATCCGTTGGAAATTCATTGAAAACCCCCTTTCTCAACGGATTTACAACGGATTTGTCCCTTGAAAACAGCCTTGTTTTCTTGTAGTGTACAATACACTAATAGAGCTTTCTCTTCTCTCGTTACAGATTGATACAAGAGAATAATGAAGGAGAGACTACAAGACTCCGAGAAATTCACATGAAGAAAAATACTCGAACTTCTTGCTCCCTATATCTTTGAGATTCTCTCTTGCTCACTCTACTTCTCTCTGTCTCTATTCTTTGTCGACTACATTGCGTCTCTTCGGAATGTCTTCTAGGGTTTAAGATATGATACACGCTTTCCTTATCTCCCAAGCTTCCTTATTGTCGACCATAAAACCATACAGCAACTTGGGCTCTTATGGTGAAAAAAGTTATGGGCCAGATTATTATGGCTAAGGCCCATAATTGCACAATAGCACACAAAGTATACATATTGAGAAATATCAAATTATGTCCGGTCCAATCCAGCACAAGTTCTTAGTTCGACATAGTAATCAAATTAAATCGACATCAACAAACAGATTTGTGCCCTGTCGAGTAGTCCTGTAATGTAACAAAATTTTAGAAACAAACCAACCCAAATCAGTATTCTACTTTTACTTTATTTTATGAAGTGAACAGAAATACATTACTTATTTGCAATTTTGTCTCAAATTCCAATTTGTGATGTATTTCTACCAAGTTTCGTGAACTTATTAGTTTTATTGGGCCTAATATTCGTTTAAGCCCAATAGATAAATCTAATATAAATGGGTATTATGGAGCGTATCAAACTACGTACTGATTAGTGAACGAGAGAGAGTGGGCTGTGAACGATTCTCAATTTCTCAGCATACCACGAGTCTGTACGTAGATGTCGACATAAACAAAGAATTACTAAATAATCCTCGACTATTTCGTTTAGAAGGTTTTTTTTTTTNGTTTAGAAGGTTTTTTTTTTTTTTTTTTTTTTGTAAACGTTTTTGTCCATCTCTATAACTCGTAAAAAAGAAAAAAAAAATTGGCATTCATATTAAAAAAGAGTCTAAAATCACAAGAAGTGATTCGTTTACTGACGCCAAAAACATTTGATTATTATTTTGGTTCCTTGAATATTTGACACCGGGTTTAACATCTCATCATGTGTATATATATATTCCTGTGCTATGTTACATATTACTATTAGCCAGGTGACTGCCTGACCGGTCCAATGGCAGATCTAGTAGTTGCTTTGACTGGTATCAGTGCATAAATTATGGTAAAAAAAAGCATACTAATTCATATTAGTATTAAATAATTGTAAACTATAATGAACCTAAATTTGATCAGTGACTCTTGATAATAATAAAACGACCATCCCTAGGTTGGTCCAAAACTTAGTCGTTGGTTGAGAAAAAGGAATTAAACATGTGGGGCCATAGAGAATCTCAAACTCTCGGTCGTGCCGGTCATTATTGAACTACATTATATATACATATATGTCTGCTTTAACACACCTATTATAAAATCTTTAATTCCTATAAATCTATCTTTACACATATGAGACAGAATCTCTTAGGGAAAATCCAGACAAGAGAGAAAGGAAAATAGCAGAGGTTTTAGACTAAAGTTTTCAATCTAATACTTGTATGAGGCTATTAGATGCTATCGTATGAACATCATAACATTTTGCAAAAGGTTGAATAAAGCAACGATGACAAAATACAATACCTATAGTATTTTTTATTTTCTCGTTTAAGGGTGTGACTACTGGTATTGCTACAAAAAAATCTTTTAACATGACTATTGTTTTGAATTTATTTCAGCTGAACGGTTGTGTTATATAATAAGGTTCAGTGATATAAATATACGAAATATAGGTGTGATAGTTCGTATAAAACAATATAAAACCCACTATAGAAATATACACTACAACTATTAGGCCTAAGTATTTGATTAATGCGATTAAATAGCGCAAATCTAGCATTGAAAGGGTTTTTTATGAAACTCATGGTGAAAGATAGATGGTCATCATCACGTTACATTCAGAGAGTGTAAAGCGAATATCACGCCTAATTAATCCAAATAAATTAATTTAGAATAGTGACGTGCCACACGCGGTATCTTCTCTATCTTACTCTCAAAGACCGACTTTTCCTCTAATCTTTGAACACTCGACCACGGAACCACGTGTAGGGGTGGGGTCTTCTTCATTTTTTATCATTCATTATTGTTAACAACCCCATAAATCATACTAGTTGTAATCTTTGATATTTAGGAGTAGGACTAGTTTTTCGTATAAAATGTAATCAAACGATATATAGAGTTCATAATTAACCGAAGAGATTTTGTATGTACAAGAGAGATTCTAGGTATATGCTATTGCTAATTAATTGCATCCTTTGATTGACATATTAATTTCATATTTCTCATTAAGTTGTATATATGGAAATATTTTATTTCTTTAAAGTATTTGTTGTAGGGGTTTTTTCACAGCCATCCAAAAGAAAACAATTGTTTATCCAAATGCATAGGTTAGTGCGCTGTGTGCATGTTGATTAGTCTAACTAAAATCGGGTTTAGGTGAAAGTATGTATTAAAATAATATATATATATAGGGGAAAAAACAAAAAACGATCACTTGAAAAGAAAACCTTGAACGTGGGCGTAAAAGACAGGTGGGGTCAAATTGAATATTTCAATTCAACCACTGTGGGCATTTGAGTATTTGTGTTCGTTAAATACATACACTTCCCTAAATGAAAACATAGTCTACAAGGAGAAGATTTAACCAATGAACGTTGCATTGTATTATAGAATAGGTGTTTAAATGGGTTAAATTAAGATGCAATGAAAATACATAGTTACTGTAGAAAGGAAAACGAATATGTTTGTTTTTGAGAGTCTCGAGAAAGGAGAAAATCCCAACGTTAAAAGAGATTCATATTAGTGGGCCAAAGAGACAAACAAACAAGCTACAAATAATATAAAAAGTATTCATCAGCCAATTTTGTAGGTAAAGAATGGATAAATAATCGGCACCGTGGTGATGTATCTCTCATGCAAAATTTTGGCGAAGTTTCCATAAGAAAGAACACAGCGTTTCACAACCAAAAAANAAAAAAAAAAAAAAAAAAAAACGACGATAAAAACGATATCAATCCCCCAGATTTGTGAAGAAAGTGAGTTCTAAAGAATGTGGTTCTTCTCCTGCTTCTTCAGACGTGATCCTTCTGAGGTTAATTATTTTTTTTTTTTTTGAAAATTCTGAGGTTAATTATTACTAAACAACTTCATTTCTTTGCTGCTTACAAGTCTCAGTTATGTTGAAAAGCCGCTTTATGCATAACTTTATTTTGTTTTTTTTTGGCAACCTGAAAATAGCAGGCTTCGTTCGAAGAAACTTCACAAAATGAAGAAGAAGAAGAACACACCAGACAGAGAGAAGATGAAGAAGAACAGATTGAGATTGATAGGGCAAAGGAAGAAAGCTTGAAACTTGCAAACCGAGCAGAGGAAAAAAGAAGACGGCGAAAGAGAGAGTCGAAAAAAGATGGGAAGAGTTTAGAGGAGAATGGACGAGTGATGCACTCCGAAGCTAATGTGAATCTTCCTCCTAGGTAAGCTTGTTATATATGTCAATATGTGCTTCTACAAGTGTAAATAGAGTGTGTGTGTGTGTGTGTGTTTTGCTTTAGCCTTTAGGGGTTTAAATGAACAAATCTTCTATATGTTTAAATTTAATTGGTAGCATATGCAATGGTTGCAACGCTGGAGTTGAAGATGAAATATATGTCAATGCCTTTGGTACTGTTTGGCATCCTGAATGTTTCTCTTGCCTTCATTGTCACAATCCAATTGCAATGCACGAGGTTTTGAACCATATACTATACAGATTTATTTTGTACCAATTTGAGATTGGTACGTTGCTGATTTAATTGCTCGTTTGTTTTTCTGATATATATATATAACTCGTTAGATATCAAACTCAAAAGGAATGTTTCACAGACATTGCTACAAAGAACATCGTTGTCCGAAGTGCTATGTGTGCAAAAAAAGGGTAAACAAATCAATTTTATCTGAGCTCTATGAAAGGAAAGTAAACATCAAAGAGACATGGATGTAAAATGTGATTTGTATGATTGTTTTGTTTTCAGTTTCCTTCAACAGAGCAAGGTAGAAAGTACAATATTCATCCGTTCTGGGAAGAGAAATACTGCCCTTCCCATGACGCTGATGGAACCGCCAAGTGTTGCAGCTGCGAGAGATTAGAGGTACTAATTGTATTTTGTTAATGAATTTTTACTCTCTAGAGATTTGACATTGTGGTTGTATATGCTCTGGATCAGATCCAAACAGAGAAAGCAGAGCCTCTGGTTTGACATGTTATAGTTTCTTTTTATGGTAGGCTTATGGAACAAAGTATGTAATGCTTGATGATGGTCGTTGGCTATGTCGAGAATGTCTAGAATGTGCGATCATGGATACATATGAATGCCATCATTTGCATTTGGAAATCCGTGAATTCTTCGACAGCTTGCACATGAGAGTTGAAAAAGAATTTCCTCTTCTTTTGGTTGAGAAGGAAGCGTTGAATAGAGCAGAGGAGGAAGAGAAGATTGTGAGTACATTTCCTAAACAGAATCTTCTTTTATCTCTCTTTTTCAACTATAATGTTGTGTAACTAAGTTTCAACACAATCAGGACCATGAGTATGGGATTGTAACCAGAGGAATTTGCCTGTCTGAAGAGCAGATTGTCACAAGTGTAAGACATTAATTAAGACCGAGGTGATACTATTAGAGTCTAGATTATTTTTATAAACTCTAGTCCACATATACAGGTCTCGAAAGGGCCAAGGATGGGGCCAGACAAGCAGCTAATAGGCATGGCTACAGAATCTCACAGGGTTGTTCGTGAATGCGAGGTCACTGCGATTCTAATCCTATATGGACTGCCTAAGTTCCTCACAGGATATATCTTGGCTCACGAAATGATGCATGCTTATCTTAGACTCAGAGGTAATGTAACTAATGGTTAGATACTGTAAAATACTATATGTATATCGAGATATTAATTTATCGAGTATTAATTTATAAAGATTTTAAAGAGGTATCAAAATGCATTTTGGTTTGGAGAACAGGTTATAGGAATCTTAACCCGGTTTTGGAAGAAGGAATATGCCAAATGCTAGGCCACATGTGGTTGGAAACTCAGAGATACTGCCCTATCGATCCTACTGCATCATCATCATTAGCCTCCTCTTCTTCTCGCACTCCAACAACGTCAAAGAAAGGTGACCAATCTGACTTTGAGAAGAAGCTTGTGGAATTTTGCAAGTATCAGATAGAAACAGACGAGTCACCAATCTATGGTCTCGGATTCAAAAACGTTAGCAAGATGATGGTCTCAAATGATAACAACCTTAAGGATACACTAAGAGAGATTCAACGCCGGGGTTGAAGACAAATTCAAAATAATTCATTCAGTCTTTGGAATTCTCTAATTATATATGGTAATATTTTTGTGCCAAAACTATCTGACAACGATTGAATAAAATCTTCTCGGTTGTCATCTTTTCAGATTTATAGAAAATAGTTTTTTCACTCTTTTTTTTTTTAACATCCGATTAATTAGTTTTATTACATATTACTAAAGACTCTGTTCTACCGATCCTTATAGATTTATATTATGACGGACAACTCTATTTGCACACCGTTGTTTAAGATTTTAAGATTATTTTTCAATATTTTTTTTTTGCATAACATATCAGTTTTTGTTTGTCAAGTAATTAGTGTCTTATTTTTTTTTTAACCATTATATTTCTATTTTCTCATAAGTGTTTAACAATTTGAAACCGAAAAAAATGAATAAATATATTATATTTTCCCGAATAACGATTTTAACAATTTAATGTGGAGGAGAGATTACAACATGTCGTCCCTAGATCTTTGCTTTTGTGCACAGAAATCAATGTGGAAAAATTAAGTGCATGAACCAGAGAAAAGGTACCTTTGGTCCCCTCGCCTTCTCCTTAGGCTTTTACAATCGCCGTGTTCTTTTGTTTTTTTTTTGCACTCTCAAACCATTCATTCTTGTTTTGTACTGTAACTTTAATGTGTACGACATGCTCTGCAGAGTATAGTAATAGGTTTTAAAATGAAGCATAAAATAGCAAGTACAACGCAGAAATGGTAAGTGTTCGCGTGAGCCACGATTGTGTTCTGAAAATGTTTGTTTCATTTTATTTGCAGTTGAACTATTAATTTAGTTATATTGGGCCCAATTCTCTTTTAGGGCCCATAAACATATTATTGTGAGAGGACAAAAAAGAGCGAATATGCATATTTCAAATCATAAACTTTTCTTCATATAAACGTTACATAAAAAATTTACGACGTCGCTCTTGGACGGTTGGTCCAATTATGTTCGTTTAGAACTGCTGATACTAATTAGACATGATCCTTATCAGACTATGCATCCTTAATTAGGTTCATATACGTGGTGGGATCTGATCTACCTATTAACCTATGTGGTCTAACTGGGATCAGCTTGTGGTTAATAGCTTTATACCCCCTAAAAACGATGGGTTTACAAATCCACCCCAACCGATTTGACTGTATATGGGCTATTCTACAAAAAAAAAAAAGATTTTTTAGTTCGTTTTAACATCCCTAGTTATTTTATACTCATATAGTCATGTATATGATATAGCTCCTTTTAAAAAAAAAAAACCTAAGACTTTAACATAGTTGTGGTCTTTGTCTATCACACCATATATACATTGTCAAAAAGGTTAAAGGGTTTCAGAGTACATAACTAATATTTTGAATAGTTTACAAGAAAAAAAATCTAATATTTCTGAATAAATACTAGCAAAAAAATGAAAACAAAGGGGACACCTAAGACCTAAAATACCTCATCCCATTTGGAAAGCTGGTTTCAACTATGTATACACCCAATCATTGTCTTGCTTAAAGACTCGTTGCCCATGCTACAACTGGA